>MU696965.1:50225-107948 GCA_026770625.1 Nicotiana glauca | reverse complement strand
GGTAGATTAAAATGTAAGAATTAATTTGGGCCGTTGGATCACGAGAATCCAACGGCCAAGATCAATCTCGCAATAAAACGGAGTCGTTTTGGTTTAAATGATGGGTCGGGTTGAGACGGGTAACGAGTCGGGTACAGGGAATGGGTATGGAAGGGTTGATCTTGACCGTTGGATTGGTGTGATCCAACGGCTCACGCCAAACGTTACCAAAACGGTTTTGTTTGGGCGTGGAATGGGCTCGGACCGGGCAGATTTTGGCCAGGTTTTTGGGTTTGGGGTTGGTTTGGCCCAATTCGAATTTCCTCTACTATTTTTAAGTGTTTTGTTCTTTTTAATTCCTAATTTATTAAAACCAAATTCTAAATGACATTATAAAAATCAAAATAATTTATAAAATACTAATTAACTTCTACTAACAATTAACATACATAATTAAATATTAATTAAAATAAATCAACAGCTAGACCTTTAAATGCTAAAATGTAAAGCGCATTATTTTTGTGATTTTGTGAAATAAAACTTAATAAATCCTAAATGTAAACGCAACATATTTTTTGTGTTTTATATTAATTTAGGAAATAAATACGCACAGACAAATGCAAACAATAAGGAACAATTATACAAAAATTCACAGAAAATCACACACGACACAAAACTATTTTATTTTAAATTTTTGGGAGTGATTCTCCTATAGGGCAAAAATCACGTGCTCACAGTGTGGCACGCCGACCACTTATGAATTATAATATGGGATCGTGTGGCACGCCGACCACTTATGAATTATAATATGGGATCGTGTGGCATGCCGAGCACTTATGCACTGATAAATGGGATCGTGTGGCGTGCCGTCCACTTAGACTTATATATTTATACGAGCTATGGTATAGAGATGGTTACATTGTTATATCTGTCGATTTGTTCTTTACTGTATCTCCCTGAGCATGTCCCTTTTTCCCCTTTGTTACTGGTATCTCCTTGTTGTTATTTCCTTTATTGTACATATATATAGATATATGCACAGTTTGATTTCGGTAGGTCCTGTCAAGCCTCGTCACTACCTCGCCGAGGTTAGGCCAGACACTTACCAGCACATGGGGTCGGTTGTGTTGATGCTACACTCTGTGTCCTTTTTGTGCACAGATCAGGACGCAGCTTACGGACCGCAACGATATGATTTTCTGGGAGCTATCTTCCGTTCAGGGAGTCTCGAGGTAGCCTAGCTGGCGTTCGCAGGCCGAAGTCCGTTTAGTTACTTTTGTTTGTTCATCTTGTATCAGGCAAACACTATGTATTTCTTTTCCAAACTTATTTGTAGTATTCTGTAGTAGTCTGTGAGCAGTGACACCAGATACTAGGTAGAAGTGAATCTTGAAAGCTTCCGCATTTTTCTGTTTGCAGTTATTTAAATATTTATATGTCTTCCGCATTTGATTATCATTTTAGTTTATTATAATTGTTTAAAAGAAAATAGTAGAAATGTTGTATGGAATGTCTTGCCTAGCTCCGACAGTAGGCGCCATCACGACTCCCGATGGTGGGAAATCCGGGTCGTGACAAGTTGGTTTCAGAGCACTAGGTTACTTAGGTCTCACAACTCATAGACAAGCTCGGTAGAGTCTGAGGGATCGGTGCGGAGACGTCTGTATTTATCCCCCAGAGGCTATAGGGTTAGGAAAAAAATTCACTTTGTTCTTTCTTGTCGTGCAATTCTGTATCTCAAGTACTGATTGTCCTTCTACTCTGTTCTTTCGCAGATGGCGAGAACACGTGCTTCTTCTTCTACCGCGCAGCAGCCCGAGCCCCCAGCAGCTCCTGCGAGGGGCAGAGGCGGAGGCCACGCCAGAGGGCGAGGCAGGGGCAGAGCTCAGCCCCGGGTACCAGTCCCGGACGTGGAGCCTCATATTGACTTCGATGAGGAGGTTCCAGCCCTAGCAGCTCCAGTGGGCCCAGCTCAGGTCCCAGGAGGGGTCATGGTCACCCTAGATCTTCAGGACGCTCTAGTCAGATTGGCAGGCTTTATGGAGAGTGTCACTAGAGCGGGTCTGCTGCCAGTAGCACCAGCCACTTCTCAGGCTGGAGGAGGGGTTCAGACTTCTGCTACACGTACTCCGGAGCAGGTAGCTCACCAGGCTCATGTTCCAATGGTTCAGCCAGCTGTGGCATCTCAGCCAGGTATTATAGCTCAGGCCGGTGATGGAACGGCTATGTCGTCGGATGCTTTGTGGAGACTTGATCGGTTCTCCAAGCTCTTCACCACCACATTCAGCGGTGCTTCTACAGAGTACCCCCAGGACTTCTTATTCAGCTGCCATGAGGTTCTCAGGACTATGGGTATTGTGGAGACCAATAGGGTCGACTTCATCACTTTTCGGCTTGCAGGATTCACCAAGACTTTGTGGAGGGACTATTGTTTATCTAGACCAGCAGGGTTGCCATTATTGACTTGGGATCAGTTTGCAGAGTTGTTCTTGGAGAAGTTTCTCCTGGTGGCTGAGCGAGATGCTCTACGCATGCATTTTAAGCGTCTTCATCAGGGTATTATGACAGTCACGCAGTATGAGACTCGATTTATTGACTTGGCACGCCATGCTTTTGTTATACTTCCCACTGAGAGGGAGAGGGTGCAGAGATTCATTGATGGCTTGATCCAGCCGATTTGGCTTCAGATGGCCATGGGGGCCGGTAGTGATATGTCTTTTCAGGATGTGACCAATGCGGCCCGCAGGATAGAGATGGCACTTACACGATAAGGTAGTCAGGGGTCAGACAAGAGGCCTTATCATTCTGGTAGGTTTAGTGGTACCTCATCTAGAGGTAGGGATTCATATGGTAGATGCCACCCTCAGAGGCCCTTTCAGTCCGCACTTCAGGTTTCACATGGTACTACAGGTGGCTGTGGTTCCCAGCCATAGTATTCTGACTAGCAACTTTCTAGCTCACCATCAGCACCTATCAGCGCACCACCACTCCGTTATTCTCAATTGCCGAGGGCTTGTTACACATGTTGTGACACGAGACATATTGCCAGGTATTGCCCTCGAGCATCTGACAGCTCTCAGCAGCAGGGCCCTCGCCCCATGATTCATGCAGCAGGTGATCCCCAGGCCGCCCAGCCAGCTAGAGACGGGGGTAGGGATCATAGAGGTGGAGGTGGGGACCGTAGAGGTGGAGCTTGGACCGGCAGAGGCAGAGGTCAGACAGTAGTTGATCGTCCTAGAGATGTAATTCAGGGAGGTGGGGCCCAACCCCATTGTTATGCTTTTCCAGCCAGGCCAGAGGCCGAGTCATCAGATGCTGTGATTACAGGTACTATTCTGGTTTGTGACAGGGATGCATCAATGCTATTTGACCCTAGGTCTACGTATTCGTATGTGTCGTCTTATTTTGCTCCCTACATGTCTATGCCTAGTGATGCCTTGGGTATTCCTGTACATGTATCCATGTCAGTGGGTGATTCTATAGTGGTCGACAAAGTTCACCGTTCCTGTGTAGTAGTATTTGAGGGTCTTGAGACCCGTGTTGATATATTGCTTCTAGACATGGTTGATTTTGATGTCATATTGGGGATGGATTAGTTGTCCCCGTATCATGCGATCTTGGATTGTCACGCCAAGACCGTGACCTTGGCTTTATCGGACTCGCCCCGATTGGAGTGGAGAAGGACCCCAGCACATACCACCCGCAGTGTCATTTCATATATTAAGGCTCGACGCATGGTCGATAAGGGGTGTTTAGCTTATTTGGCATATGTTCGTGATTCCAGCACGGAGGTTCCTTCTATTGATTCAGTTCCTATTGTTCGGGAGTTTCCAGAGGTTTTTCCTTCAAACCTGCCGGGTATGCCCCCGATAGTGATATTGATTTTTGTATTGATCTGGCCCCAGGCACGCATCCCATTTTTATTCCTCCGTATCGTATGGCCCCGCTAGAGCTGAAGGAGCTAACAGATCAGTTGCAGGATTTGCTTGTGAAAGGATTTATCAAGCCTAGTGTTTCTCCTTGGGGTGCGCCTGTTCTATTTGTGAAGAAAAAGGATGGATCGATGAGAATGTGCATTGATTACCAGCAGCTGAACAATGTGACAATAAAGAATAAGTACCCATTGCCGAGGATTGATGATTTGTTTGACCAGTTGCATGGTGCGAAGGTATTTTCAAAGATAGATTTGAGATCGGGTTATCACCAGTTGAGGATTAGGGCGTCTGATGTCCCTAAGATAGCTTTTCGCACTCGATATGGACATTATGAGTTTTTGGTCATGTCATTTGGGTTGACCAATGCCCTAACAATGTTTATGGAGTTGATGAACCGAGTGTTCAGGCCTTATTTGGACTTGTTCGTGATAGTTTTCATTGATGACATTCTTCTGTACTCCCGCAGTTAGGAAGAGCACGAGCAACACCTCAGAGTGGTTCTTCAGACTCTAAGGGATAGCCCGTTGTATGCCAAGTTCTCAAAGTGCGAGTTCTGGTTGAGTTCAATTGCATTTCTGGGTCAAGTAGTATCAGCAGAGGGCATTCAGGTAGACCCGAAGAAGATTGAGGCAGTCAAGAACTGGCCTCGACCAGCGTCAGCTACTGAGATTCGGAATTTCTTGGGATTAGCATGATATTATCGTTGGTTTGTGGAAGGATTCTCATCTATAGTAGCCCCGATGACCAGGTTGACCCAGAAGGGTGCTCAGTTCAGGTGGTCAGACGAGTGCAAGGAGAGATTTCAGAAGCTCAAGACAACTCTGACTACGACACCGATATTGGTTTTGCCCGCAGGTCCAGGGCCTTATACAGTTTATTATGATGCTTCCCGTATTGGGCTTGGTGCAGTTTTGATGCAGGATGGAAGGGTCATTGCTTATGCTTCGAGGTAGTTGAATATTCACGAGAAGAACTACCCAGTCCATGATCTAGAGTTGGCAGCCATTGTTCATGCGTTGAAGATTTGGAGGCATTACTTATATGGTGTGACGTGTGAGGTGTACACTGATCACAAGAGTCTGCAATACTTGTTCAAGCAGAAAGAGTTGAACTTGAGGCAGCGGAGATGGTTAGAGCTATTAAAGGATTATGATGTTACTATTTTGTACCACCCGGGGAGAGCCAATGTGGTGGCGGATGCATTGAGTAGGAAGTCAGCCACCATGGGTAGTCTTGCTTTGTTCCGGTCAGCCAGAGACCGCTTGCTCTGGATATTCAGGCCTTGGCCAATCGGTTTGTGAGGTTGGACATTTCTGAGCCTAGCTGAGTTTTATCTTGCACGGTTGCTCGTTCTTTATTATTGGAGCGTATCCATGATCGGCAGTTTGATGATCCTCACTTGTGTGTCCTGAGAGACACTGTGCAGCGTGGAGGTGCCACGAGGGTAACTTTGGATGCGGATGGTATTTTGAGGTTGCAGGGGCGAGTATGTGTTCCCAATGTCGATGGTATTCGAGAGTTGATCTTAGCGGAGGCCCATAGTTCTCGGTATTCTATTCACCCGGGCGCCGCGAAGATGTATTAGGATTTGCGGTAGCATTATTCGTGGCTTAGGATGAAGAAGGACATTGTTGCATATGTGGATCGGTGTTTGAATTGTCAGCAGGTCAAGTATGAGCATCAGAGGCCTGGTGGTGTGTTTCAGAGCTTCCCGAATGGAAGTGGGAGAGGATTACTATGGACTTCGTTACTGGTCTTCCGATGACCCGGAAGAAATTTGATGCTATTTGGGTTATTGTTGATAGGCTGACCAAATCAGCGCATTTCATTCTTGTTGCCACCACCTATTCATCGGAGAGATTAGCTGATATCCACATCCGAGAGATTGTTTGCCTTCATGGGGTGCCGATATCTATCATTTCGGACCGAGGTACACAGTTTACCTCGCGCTTTTGGAGAGCAGTTCAGCAGGAGTTAGGCACCCAGGTTCAGTTGAGTACAACATTCCATCCACAGACGGACGATCAGTCTGAGGACTATTTCGAGCCTGTGTCATTGATTTTGGAGGCTCGTGGGACCAATTTTTGCCTTTAGCAGAGTTCGCCTACAACAACAGCTACCAGTCCAGCATTCAGATGGCTACTTATGAGGCGTTGTATGGTAGGCGATGTCGGTCTCCAGTTGGATGGTTCGAGCAGGGAGAGGCTCGGCTGTTGGGTACAGACTTAGTTCAGGAGGCCTTAGATAAGGTCAAGATTATTCAGGAGAGGCTTCGTTCAACTCAGTTTAGGCAGAATACTTATGCAGACCGTAAGGTCCAAGATGTAGCTTTCATGATTGGTGAGCGAGTATTGCTCCGAGTTTCGCCTATGAAAGGTGTGATGAGATTTGGGAAGAAAGGCAAGCTTAGCCCTAGGTTCATTGGCCCATTTGAGATTCTTAATCGTGTGGGAGAGGTGGCTTATAGGCTTGCCTTACGACCTAGCTTGTCAGCCGTGCATCCAGTGTTTCATGTGTCTATGCTTCGGAGGTATCACGGCGATCCTACCCACGTGTTAGATTTCAGCACTGTCCAGTTGGACAAGGATCTGTCCTACGAGGAGGAGCCGGTAGCTATCCTAGACCGGCAGGTTCGACAGTTGAGGTCGAAGAGTTTACCTTCAGTGCGTGTCCAGTAGAGAGGTCAGCCTCCTGAGGCATCGACCTGGGAGTCCGAGTCTGATATGCGGTGCCGTTACCCTCATCTATTTCCTAACTCAGGTACTTCTTTCTTTTGTCCGTTCGAGGTCGAACGGTTGTTTTAGAGGTGGAGAATGTGACGACCCAAAGTGTCATTACCGTATTTCTCCCTTTCTCCGCGCTTCCGAGGCCTTGGAAACCTCGCTGGTGGTTACCTCGATTTACGTGCGCAGTCCGGGCGCGAAGCCGGAAAGTTTTTATGTTAAAATATGTGAATTATTTGAATAATTTGAAGAATTTTGATGTTAATAATGATATAGTTGATTTAAGTCAATATTTTTGGTAAACGGACCCGGATCCGTGATTTGACGGTTCCGGAGAGTCCGTAGAAAAATATGGGACTCGGGCATGTACCCGGAGTCGAAATCCGAGGTCCAGAACCCGAGTAAAAGAATTTTTCTGTTAAATTGTTTTTATGATAATATTAAGGAAAAATGGTAATGAAAATGAGTTAGAAAATATAGGTATCGGGCTGGTTTGACGTGTTTCGGACTATGAGTTCCAAGTTTGAAAGTTTAAGAAGTTTGAAATGAAAATCATGAGTTTTGAGGCTCGATTCTATGTATATGATGTTATTTTGGCGATTTGATCGAACGAGTAAGTCCGTAGGATATTTTTGACGTTGTGTGCATATTTGGATTGGAGCCCCGAAAGCTCGGGTGAGTTTTTAGTAGGTCCCGAGAGGTCTTAGACTTAAAAGTATCAGATGTTACAGGTCCAGGTGTTGCAGGCCCCCAGCGCGGCCCGCGTGGCAAGGTTCAGAGGGCCACTGGATTCCAGTTCGACTAGCGCGGACGCGTGCCATAGTTGCACAGTCCGCGCTGAGCCTTGCGGCCGCGGTGCATAATTGTGCGGTCTGCGCTGGGAGATTCAGAGAAGGCCCAGTGGTCCTAGGTCGACCAGTGCGGCCACGTGCCATAGTTGTGCGGTCCGCGCTGATCCGCGCGACCGCGGTACATGTTTGCGCGGTCCGCACTGGATAGGCTTAGAGAGTCATTTTATCCCCTTCCTCGGCGCGGCCGCGGTGCATTTTTGTGCGGTCCACGCCAGCCTTCAGTGAAGCATATAAGGTCGGATTTTCAGTCATTTTACACTTTTTCAAAACCCAAAACGTAATAGGTGATTTTCCAAACGATTCTTCATCTTCAAAACGATTGGTAAGTGATTTCTAACCTATTTTCTTTACTTCTTAACATCTTTCAACATAATTTCAACTTCAAAACAAAGATTTTAATGGGGGAATTTGGGAACTTAGGGTAGAACCTAGGGTTTCTAAAATTGGGGGTTTTGGACCTCAATTTGGGGTCCGATTCCAAAAGAACTTATATATCTGAGTTCGTGGGGGAATGGGCAATCGGGTTTTGGCTCGAACCTCGAGTTTTGACCACGTGGGTCCGGGGCATTTTGTGAATTTTTGAACAAACTTTGGGAAAATTATTTTATGCATTCAAATCGATTCAAATAGCATTTGTTAATTCATTCAAGTGATTTGTGACTAGATTCGAGCGGTTTGGTGGTGAATTCGAGGGGTAAAGCTATTCTAGAGCATTGAGTTGAGCTTGGAGCATTCGAGGTAAGTGTTTGTTCTAACTTTGGCTTGAGGGAATATGATTAGGATGTTATTTGCTACTTGCTAATTATGGAGTACGGTGTATAGGCATGGTGACGGTTATCTATGCACCAGAGTCTAACATGACCGTGAGTTTTAATTGTGTTTAATTTGAATGTTGCGACACAACTCCCTTGCTTAATTGATAAGTTGCATATAATGTGAATAGTTGAGAAAAAATTGGGATTGGTATATCATTGGAGCATTGGCTCAAACTAAAATCTATTAATTGAGAAATAAGGAATTAAAAGAAGAAGTGTTATGATTATTCCCTTGCTGGAATTTAAGTATTATATGCTCTCCCTTGCCGGGATATTTAGGCTGTTAGTTGTACCCTTGCAGGGTTAAAGTGTTATGTTGTTGAATTTCCCCAATGGGGCCTTCTTTACAAAATCAGATATTATAATATGGGATCGTGTGGCACGCCGACCACTTATGACTTATAATATGGGATCGTGTGGCACGCTGACAATTTATGAATTATAATATGGGATCGTGTGGCGCGCCGACCACTTATGAATTATAATATGGGATCGTGTGGCACGCTGACCACTTATGAATTATAATATGGGATCGTGTGGCACGCCGACCACTTATGCACTGATAAATGGGATCGTGTGGCGCGCCGTCCACTTAGAATTATATATTTATACGAGCTATGATATAGAAATGGTTACATTGTTATATCTGTTGATTTGTTATTTACTGTATCTCCCCGAGCATGTCCCCTTTCCCCCTTTGTTACTGGTATCTCCTTGTTGTTATTTCCATTCCTTTACATATATATAGATATCTGCACAGGTTGATTTCGGTAGTCCTGTCTAGCCTCGTCACTACCTCGCCGAGGTTAGGCCAGGCACTTACCAGCATATGGGGTCGGTTGTGCTGATGCTACACTCTGTGCCCTTTTTGTGCACAGATCAGGACGCAGCTTACGGACCGCAGCAGTAGGATTTTCTGGGAGCTATCTTCCGTCCAGGGACTCTCGAGGTATCCTAGCTGGCGTTCGCAGGTCGAAGTCCCTTTCTTTACTTTGTTTTTTCATCTTGTATCAGGCAAACACTATGTATTTCTTTTCCAGACTTATTTGTAGTATTCTGTAGTAGTCTGTGAGTAGTGACACCAGATACTGGGTAGAACTGAATCTTGAAAGCTTCCGCATTTTTCTGTTTGCAGTTATTTAAGTATTTACAAGTCTTCCGCATTTGATTATCATTTCAGTTTATTATAATTGTTTAAAAGAAAATAGTAGAAATGTTGTATGGAATGGCTTGCCTAGCTCCGACAGTAGGCGCCATCACGACTTTCGATGGTAGGAAATCCGGGTCGTGACAACCCAAGCGTGTAAGTGATGAACCAAATCATAGCAAGGCTTATGATACAACGTCTATGTTCCCTCAACAATTTAATCCTGTTGGAGGCTCCACAATATTCTCCTTAACTCCTTTGGATAAAACTCAAGCTCATCGCTATGTGTTACTTAATTGTGCTGCAGTGAAGTCATTTATTGAGTAAGAAATTTAATTTTATTTGATCTATGAAAGAAGTTTTAGAGTAACGTGAATTTACTTAATATGTATAACGCTTCTTTAGTGAATTTAGGCAACACATCAAAAGGAGTTCAAGGGGGCGAAGAACTTCAACAACAGATGCAGAGAGAAGAGTTACTAAAGAGTTCTCTGATTGGTTCCCAAAGCGAGTGAGTGAATAGTATTAGAATGCGTTTTCGTAGATTTCTTATTTTAATTTATAAGTTTTGACGAAATTATTTTTTTTATTTAGATTATGAATCCCGATATAGCAGACACAATATCTGATGATATAAAGTTTTTAGCACAAGGTCCAGCGCCAAGTGCAAGAAGATTCACGACTTATAACGTTAATGGATTCAAATTTTGGATTTTTTCTAGTGAACAAGGATTGCAAACTCAAAATAGTGGAGTTTTTCTTATTTCCAACACTTCTTGCATTGCATCTAATGCTGATAGAAATGTGAGGCAAGCAGACTTGCCATATTACGGGAAGCTGGAGGATATTATTGAACTTAATTATTATGGCTGGTTCAAGGTTGTGCCTTTCAAATGCCTGTGGGCCGACACTACTCGGGATAAGGGGTTCAAAAGAGATGTTTGGAATTTTAATTGTGTCAATTTTTCTAAATTGATTCACACCGGTGATCGCGAGGATCATGATCCTTACATTGAAGCATCTCAAGGAAATATGGTTTACTATGTTAATGATGAAAATGCTGAAGGATGGAGTGTGGTTTTACATCTAAAGCCAAGAGATTTATTTGACATGGGAGAGGTTGATCTGGGAGAGGTTGATGAAGAAGAAGTATATGAGAACGAGACGTACCAGCAATAAGAATTTGAATAATTTTTTTATGTTGATTATGAAAATATCCAAATTGCAATAGATGAGCATATGTCTGGCTAGATATAGGCGATGCCTTTTTATTTTAATTGTGTGTTTTTTATAAATGAAATCAATAGCAGTGCCTTAGACTTTATTCTTGTTTGCTTAGTTAAGTTTTGTTTCATATATGATAGTTCAATCTTATATCATATGTATAACCGGATTTTATTTATGTTTGCAGTTTCCTTTCTGTTATGCAATCTTAAATAGCATATTTGCTGTTATAACTTGTATGAATATCTTTAATGTAAGCAATTAAGTGAGTCTTGAAATATCATTAGGCATTTCTGTTATTGTAAGTTGGTCTTGAAACATAAATCCACAACATCTGTAAATTTTTACCTTGTAAAAAAGGCAAGGGAATAAAGTTTGGTCTATTTTTAAGGAAGCTTAAAGAATTTAGTTTTGGAAGACAGCTTAAAGATTGTGCTTCTCTTCATCCTCACTTATTCTAGTAATCCTATCCTGTGATTTAAGTGTAAATGCCTCAAACCTTTTAAGGTAGTTTAAATTATTAAACAAATTTAAATAATGAAAAAGAATGATTGTTTCCACTTCTATATGATGTAAATACTATTTGTTCTTTGTTGCTTCTGTTTGTAGAGATTCTTTCTTTTCTCTTTGTTGTAAATCGCAGTAAAAAGTGAAAGTGTGACAAAATCCTTTATCCTTCGAGTTCTATCTACTTTTTAGTGTCTTTAATGTTTGTATCACTTAATATGAATGGAAGTTTCGATTAGTTTATATCAACATTTACTTAATTTTCTTATCTTTTGTGAATTACAGATATGCCAAAGACCAAGCTCTGGCAGAACTTGTAAAAGTCAATTCAGGGGAATGCACAACCAGCCCCGTCAGTTCAAGCAACAACAAAGTCGGCTTCGTCTGTTCCATCACAGCTCGGTTCGTCAGTTCAGGCAACAACAAAGTTGGCTTCATCGGTTCAAGTCACATCACAGTTCGGTTCATCAGTTCAGTCCACATCACAATTGGCTCCATCCTTTCAGTCTACATCACAGCCGTCTTCATCCTTTCAGACCGCATCACACCCTGCACCATCCAGAAAGTGTATTCAACGTGAGTCGATGCAATGCAATCTTAAATAACATAGTTTGCTGTTATAACTTGTATGACTATATTTAATGTATGAAAGTAAGTGAGTCTTGATATATTGGTGTGTATGTCATCACAAATTTAGTATTTACATTGGTTCCTTTAATCACTTCCCAATTCCTGGCTTTTCAAGTGTTAATATATCAAGGCCCTCAAAATTGTTGTAGCTACTTCCTTTTTTTAAAACTTCTAGTGCTTTCTTTTGATCTTCTCCAACACCTGCATTACATTTCTCATGGAATTGTCATATCAGCCCATTGAAGTATATCAGTCCTCAATTTTGTTGTCCATTGACGGTCCTGAATCAGATGATCTTGGATTTCAGCAACCATTTCATTACATAAGCAGCAGTTTGTGTCTTTTACTATACCACGTAATTTTAAAAGTTTATATTTTGTAAGAAGCCAACCATAGAATCATTATGTGTTTTGCCTGCATAATAGAGCTCCATATTAACTCTGTTACAAGTAGTCTAGTCAAGTTTCCCGACATAGCAATATAACTGCTAGTGATTGAGCATTTCCTAGAGGCAGTCAACATATTTACCCATTAGGCATTTCTGTTATTGTAAGTTGGTTTGACATGAATGTATATCATATTAAGATTTTTGTTTGTATCAGTTAATCTGAATGGAAGTTTTGATTAGTTTATATCAATATTTATTAATTTGTTTATCTTTTGTTAATTACAGATATGCCAAAGACCAAGCGTTGGCAAAACTTGCAAAAGTCAATTCATAGGAATGCACAACCAGCCCCATCAGTTCAAGCAACAACCAATTTGGCTTCGTCTGTTCCATCACAGTCTGGTTTGTAAGTTCAGGAAACAACAAAGCTAGCTTCATCGGTCCAGGCCACATCACAGTTCGGTTTATCAGTTCAGGCCATATCACAATTGGCTCCATTGGTTCAGGCCACATCATAGTTTGGTTTATCAGTTTAGGCCACATCACAATTGGCTCTGTTGGTTCAGTCCACATCACGTCCGACTTCGTCCTTTCAGTCCACATCATAGACGACTTCGTTCTTTCAATTCGTATTACAGTCGACGTCGTCCTTTTAGGCCGTATCGCAGCCGACTTCATCAGTCCAGGTCGCATCACACCCTGCACCATCCAGAAAGTGTATTCAACGTGAGCCGATGCAACATATGAATGTAAATGCTATAGGTACACTTTCTTCTCCTCCTCCTCCTCCTCTTCTTCTTCTTCTTCTTCTTCTTCTTCTTCTTCTTCTTCTTCTTCTTCTTCTTCTTCTCTTCTTCTTCCCTTCTTCTTCTCCTTCTCTACTAAAAGTCCCCAAAATGCTTCTGTTTTTTTAAAAAAATCTGACAAATATAGGATAAGATAAGAAATCTATTCCTATTTCCAATTATGGTATCAATCAGCTTTTTGTTGAATGGATAAGCAGAAAGCAAAAACAGCTAAAGATACTCCACACCTGTTATTGAGAAAAGGTGAGTTCTTGTTGTTACCAAACTGTTAAATGGATTGATGAATTTTAAGATCAATGGCCTTAAGTAAGAATCGGAGTTGCTGTTTGTAAATGGGGTTTCTCTCTTTGAACTTTCCACAACACTAGTACTACTGTAAAGTAGAATATATATGTAATTATTTTTTTTTGTTTGTCTTAACTTGGCTTTTTTCAAATTAAAGATTCGGAAGAAAATAGGAAGAGACTCAAAGTGAAGTTAGGGATGTTCTAAATTTATCTGGTGAAGAACGTATCGTGCTTAAATTCGATTACCTGGACGAACCATTTGGAGAAGCACAAGACCTTCTTGTTGGCTTTTGTGGAAATTTAGCAACTGACTACTCCTTATTTCCAATTCACTTTGAGAAATGGCCAGATTTACCTATATCATACTTTGACCATGTATTTGATCGAATTGTGAAGGTATAAGCTCTAATTCTTTCTTCTACACATCTATTTTATTGTTGAACTTTTGCATGTAGCAGATAAGCTAACCAATCTTTTATTCTTGAAGAAATGGTTTTGTTTTAAGACAGTCGAGTCAGTTGCACGACGTTATATTTATAATTCTATTTGAAAAAAGTGGAGCGCGAATAGACTAAACTTGTGGAGAGCATTCTATGATCCACTCAAAAGTAAAGCTCAAATTATGGAAAATATTCCGACTGGGATTCTACGGGATCAGTGGACTACATTTGTTGATTATCATTTTAAAGAAACAACTATGGTATTTATTTAATTACTTCAAATTGTATGTTTGATTATATTTAGTTATTTATGTGATTGACTTTAAAGTATTATTTTTTGTAAGGAAATGTGCAGAAGGAATACTAAAATTCAAAAGAAATAAAAATTTACACATACAGGTGGCTCCAAGCCTAACTCCAGAAGAAGGACTAAAATGGTGAAAGATGTTAATTCATGTCATTTTACTTTAATTATTAAACTAACTTATGTAACTATTCCAGTTAAGTTATTTTGTTGGTTATTTTATTTATAGATGGCTGAGACTGGACGAAAGCCTGGACGTGCACAACTTTGTCTCAATACTCATAAGAAACAATATGGAACATATGTGAATGAGGCGGCAAAGGAGATATGTGTCAGTTTCTTCTTATTTTTGCGATTGTTGAAGGTAGAGGATGTATTCTATTCCTTTGGTTTATCTATGAGATTATCAGCAAATGATATGGAATGTAGTGTAGATGCATTTTTGTTTCTGATTTGCTAACAACTGATTCAGGTCTATGTCTCCACTGTTGTCCTATTGGCTGATCTGAAACAAACCGGATAAAGCCAAATCTTTGGAACCTTAGTTTATTTAGAAATTCCCTCTTAGATCCTTTGCCTATTGCCTTTTCCAATGTCCTCCCTTCTCTTCTGTCAATAGACTTGTCTTACAACAATTTCAATCTAAGAACAGTGCCCGATTGGATTAGAAATAGAGAACTTTCTGATGTTAACTTAGCAGGTTGTAAGCTTCGTGGGACGCTTCCAAATTTCACGATGCCTGATTCCCTGAACTCCTTAGACCTATCGGATAATTTCTTCACCAATGGGATATCGAATTTCTTTGCAAGAATGTCAAGCTTGCAAAGGGCAAAGATATCAAACAACTAATTAAAATATGATGTTGCTTTGATCAAATTGCCTGATGGAATTTCATCTCTAGACCTGCATTCAAACCAACTTTTAGGATCTTGATATGATATTTACGAACTTGAAACAAAGATCTCTTTTTTTCTTGTCTTAGTGTGCATTTAGTTACTTATTAATGTTGTGACAAACACTATGTAGGAAAAAATTGAGCTTGCTTTGAGCCAAAGTACGGTGGATGAGTCTGAAGTTTTGCCGAATGATGTTGTTGGTAAAGTGCTAGGAAAAGAGCACTCTGGAAGGGTAAGGTGCTTAGGATTAGGAGTTGTCCCCAGCAAAGTTTTTAAACATGCAAGACCTCATTTTTGTGGTATGAATTCTTCAAGTAGTGATGCTTCATATTTGAATCATTTCCAAGAGAACTACAATAAATTGTTTAACGCTCACAACCAAATCCAAGAGAACTACAATAAATTATTGAATGCTCACAACCAAAGCCAAGAGAACTACAAAGAAATAGCGAATTCCAACAGTCAAATGATGAATGATTTCAAGGCATATATAATAATGAAAGAAGGGACAATACCGGAACAATTTGTGGGGTTATTTGCTTCTCTTCCTACAACGATAAATAAACTTGCGATTACTACTATTCTATTACTACTGTTAGTGCACTATTTAGTGAAGCTCGCAATAGATTAGATCTTTATTTTGTTCTAGACTGAAACATTATTGGAGTAAATTTCCTTGCAATTTCAAGGTGTGCGGAACTTCATTCTAAGTATAAACAGCATAACGTTCAAGCTCCCGAGTCAGTTTAGATATACTTTGTTTTAATGATAGTTTTTATGCTTGAAATTGAGCTATCACATCATTTTATGACAGTAAACCACATTTTCTCTAGTTCTGTGCTTATGTGCCTTCCTTTTATCTGGTCTCCTGAGCTAACCTAAACATTCATCAAGATTCCTGCAAGTAGTATTGCTATTCCTGTATTTCACCTTTCTTGATAACAATGCATACAATACGTTGAAGAATATCCTAAAAGGCTCTAAAGAAGTATCTTCTAGGTTATTGAACTATCAATTTTTTTGTATTTGGATTCATTTACTGTTCCCTCAACAAATTGGTTGCAGCTGTTGTGATGAATATTTTCTCTACACTGAGTAAAAACTGTGTTCACTAGTTGCAAATACTGTTTTGGTTTCTAGAGAATGAAACTTCACTCTCCATCATCTTTATACAATTGTTCACGTTTAGTCTCTTTCCTACTTGTTAGGAAACCGACCAACTAAGAAGTGTCCTGTTGAAAGAAATTTCAAATATGTTTTACACAAGCATACATTCCTGTGCTGCTGGCATTCCTAGCTAGAGACATTGTGCATCCATTAGTTGGCTGAACATGTCCAAATAATGTATCTTATCCATATTTCTCAACTCATCGACGACCCAGGGGTCAGGGGTGATGACTAATAGTAAGTGACCACTGATGCACTGTCCACTGGATTCAACCTCACTTGTTTTGCTGCAATGCCCCTACTGCCTTTATATTTCTCTATAGTCAATGTTGAATCCTGCATGCTTTCGTCCTAAAAAAATCTTGGACATGTACCGCCACAACTATATGCGAGCTTGAGCAGTAAACATGTCACAAAATGAATGTCCTGCAATCTCGTTCGTTTTGCTTGACAACTGCACTTATGAAGAAATCATCTGATGTTTTATTTTGTTTGCAGCCCAGAGATGCAGCTAGTGGATCCCTATCACCCATGGGTGCAAGAAGATCATCTGATGGCAGTAATCCAAGTGACAACAATTGAAGTTCTTTATAATTGAATTAGATAATTAATTATGACAATGTAATTATATGATTGGAGCAGATGTTAGAATGGCTAGGGTGAATGTTTTATGTTAAAATTTAGTTTGACGCTACTGTATGCAGCTAGAAACATTACTAAATCTGCTTTGAGCATTTTTGTAGTATCCCCATCATTTATATATGAAAGTAATACTTTTGTGATGCTAAATATGTTGATATTTCTAGTAAGTGTTGATATATATTATCTTTTTTGGTTAGATTATGGTGTGGACAGGTTTATTAGTAGATAATATTCAAAATTAAATATTTGTATAAAATGCAGTAAAATAAATTAATATGTTCAATGAATTGCGTGGGTTTTTATAATTTAATAATCAATTTACGGGGGTTAAACTGCTGCAAAATAACTCCTGCTAATTAATTGCGGCAGTTGTGGCAGCGGTCGCGGCGAAACTCTAGTAAATTGATTTCGGCGAACCTTTTTGCAGTAGTATTGTGAACCGCTGTAACAACAAATTGCGGGAGTTACGAACAGCTGCAATTTGTAAAAATAACTGCCGCAATTTGACTATTTTTTTGCAGTGATACTTAGCAAGCAATGAGTCGAAAGCCTTGTTGCAAAAGTGGGACCCTCAATCACTAATGATAGCACGAGGGGTGCCAAACCTTGTAAAGATACTCTTTTTCAAGAACTCCACAACACTCTGGGCTTCATTGTTGGGTAAAGCCACGACTTCAACCCACTTTGGAACATAGTCCACCGCCACGAGAATATAAGGGTTCCCACAAGAGCTCAGGAACGGGACCATGAAATCAATGCCCCAAACATATAAAATATCCACCTCGAGAATTATATTGAGAGGAATCTCATCCTTCTTTGAAATCGTGCCTGCTCTTTGTCATGCATCACATCTCTTCACCAAGTCACTAGCATCTTTAAACAATGTCGGCCAATAGAAGCCGCAACTCAAAACCTTTGAAGCCGTCCTCACCCCCCCCCCCCCTCCATGATAGCCACCATAAGAAGAGGAATGACAAGCCTCCAATATGCCCAATTGTTCACCTTCTGGGACACATCTTCTTATCACACCATCCATGCAAATTTTAAACAAATACGGATCATCCCAATAAAAATCCAAGCTATCCCGCTTGAGTTTCTTCCTTTGGTTGGAAGAGAGCTCACACGGGACATTTTCGGTCATAATGAAGTTGGCGATGTCTGAAAACCAAGGCATGTCACACATAGAAACAGAAAGAAGCTGCTCATCGGGGAATGTATCATTTATCTCAATACCATCACATGGTCTCCCCTTTTCCTCCAACCGGGACAAATGGTCTGCAACCTGATTTTCGTTTCCCTTCCTATCCACAATCTCTAGGTCAAATTCCTGAAGGAGTAGCACCCACCTCATCAATCTTGCTTTCGAATCCTTCTTTGTCATCAAATACCGGAGGGCTGGATGGTCCGTATGTATGATCACCTTTGCCCCCATAAGATAAGGTCAAAATTTCTCCATCGCAAACACAATAGCCAATAGCTCTTTTTCCGTCACCGTGTAGTTTCTTTGGGCCACATTCATCGTTTTGCTAGCATAATACATAGGATGGAACATCTTGTTGATCCGTTGACCTAACACCACACCTACCGCCACATCACTCGCATCACACATAAGTTCAAAGGGCAAATCCCAATTAGGTGCAGTGATGATAGGAGTTATGGTCAACTTGTGCTTCAATAGCTCAAAAGACTCCATGCACTTTTCATCAAACATAAACTTGACATCCTTCTCCAACAATTTGCAAAGTGGGTTAACAATTTTTGAGAAGTCTTTAATGAATCGTCGGTAGAACCCGGCGTGACCAAGAAAACTCCTCACCCCTTTGACAGAAGTAGGGGGAGGGAGACTCGAAATAACCTTGATTTTTTCCTTATAAACTTCAATTCCTTGATTTTAGATTTTGTGAACCAATACAATACCCTCTTTCAACATAAAGTGGCATTTCTCCCAGTTGAGCACAAGGTTGGTTTCTTCGCATCTCCCCAATACCCTATCCAAGTTCACCAAACATTCCTCAAATGAATCCCCAACCATGCTGAAATCGTCCATGAAGACCTCCAAGATATCCTCCACCATATTGGTGAAAATAGCCATCATACACCTTTGGAGGGTCACCGTGGCATTACATAGTCCAAATGGCATTCTCGAGAAAGCGAACGTGCCATAAGGACATGTAAATGTCGCCTTCTCTTGATCCTCCGGGGCAATTAGAATTTGATTGTACCCTGAGTAACCATCTAGAAAACAATAAAAGGCCCGGTCCGCAAGACGATCGAGCATTTGGTCCAAGAATGGTAGTGGGAAATGATCTTTTCTTGTCACACTGTTAAGCTTTCTATAGTCCATACACACTCTCTAAACTGTAACCGTCCGAATAGGAATCAACTCATTATTGGCATTGGTCACTACCGTCATCCATCCTTTCTTTGGCACACATTGGATCGGAGAGGTCCATGAACTATCCGAGATCTGGTAAACCATATCGGCGTCTAGCCACTTGATAACCTCTTTCTTTACCACTTCTTGCATTGCCTCATTTAGTCTTCTTTGATGTTCAAGAGAAGGCCTTGAATCCTCCTCCAAAATGATCTTGTGCATGCAAAATCCGGGGCTTATCCCCCGAATATCAGCCAATGTCCATCCAATCTCCCTTTTGTGCTTTTGAAGAACCGCCAATGTGGCTTCAACCTGCATGTTAGTTAAGCAAGATGAAAGAATAATAGGTAAAGTGGAATTTGAGCCCAAAAATGCATACCTGAGGTGTGGAGGAAGTGGTTTCAACTCCAACATCGGTGGCTCCTCAATCAATGGCTTAGTTGGTGGAGTTTTGCGATTCTCAAGATCCAAAGATAGATTCCTAGGCTCATATGAATATGAACCCATGCTATGCAATGCATTCATGCACTCCACTCTTCCAGCATCCTCATTGACATCCATATTTAGAAGAACAACCTCAAGTGGATTTTCAACATTAATCATCGTGCTTGTGTCATCCACTATAACCGCCGTTACAATGTCCACAAACGAGCGCACCTCGATGCTATTTGGTTGTCTCATAGACTTGCACACATGGAATACCACCTTCTCATCACCAACACGGAAGGTCAACTCTGCTGTCTCAACATCGACCAAAGCCTTCCACGTAGCTAGGAAAGGTCTCCCAAGATAATCGGGACTTCAAAGTCCACCTCACAATCCAATATAACAAAGTCGGCCGGCAAGATGAATTTATCAACACGAACAAGGACATCATCAATTATACCCAAAGGTCGCTTCATTGACCGATCCACCATTTGGAGCCTCATTGAAGTTGGGCAAGGTTGTCCGATTCCCAAGGTCTTGAAGACCGAATATGGCATTAAGTTTATACTCGTCCCCAAGTCACATAGGGCTTTAGAAAAATCCACACTACCAAGAGTGCAAGGGATAGTGAAAACTCCGGGATCCTCGAGTTTTGGAGCCATAGAATGAACAATAGAACTCTCTTGATGCGTCATTTTAAGTGTTTCACACTCCATTGACCTCTTCTTGGTAACCAAATCCTTCATAAATTTTGCGTACCCCAGCATTTGTTCAAGGGCTTCCACCAATGGCACATTTATAGTAAGACTCTTCATCATTTCAATGAACTTTTTGAATTGGTTGTCTCCTTTTTTCTTTGCTAGTCTTTGAGGGTAAGGTGGAGGCAGCCTAGGCACGGGTGCCTTGGCCTTGGGTACCGCCAACTCGGGTTTATCAATAATGTGTTTCCTAGACGGGTTCACAGCATCTTGAGTCTCTACCCCGACCTCATCACCAATATCAATCCGCACATCATTTGTCACACTTGGTTCAACCACATTTTCAACATTCGAAGGCACATCATCATCATGCAACTCAACTTCATCATCTACAACTCGTGTATCTCTTGAGGCATGCACATAACCGCCTCTTCCACTTCTAGTGGTTACCGCCATTACATGATTGTTGTTTCAGCCTTTAGGATTCACTACCGTGTCACTGGTAGCGCACCCTTGGGGCGAGTGTTCATAGCTTGAGAAAGTTTCCCTAGTTGCACCTCCAAATTCCGAATAGAGGTGTTATGAGACGATATCTGCGCCTCAGAGTCTTGTCTCTTCTTCATCATTTGTTCAAACATGCTCTCAATTCTCCCAATATCACTCCCAGAAGAACTTGGGCCTTGAGAAGAAAATGGGGGTGGGTTGTTCGGTTGTTGGTACATAGGAGGCCTTTGAGAACCTTGCCCCCGATTACCTTGACCACCATTGTTATTCCACCCACCTTGACCATTGTTGTTGTTCCAATTGTTGTTGTTGTTACCATTCTAATTCCCTTGATTACCCGAATTGTTGTTCCCCCAATTTCCACCTTGGTTGTTGTTATTGTTCCAATTACCACCTTGTTGATTTCCCCAATTTCCACCTTGGTTGTTGTTATTGTTCCAATTACCACCTTATTGATTGCCCTAATTTCCTTGGGGTCTCCATTGTTGATTACCTTGATTTCCTCTATTCCCTTGGTAGTTATTGACATATTGACAATCTTCACTTTGCTCATCATAGTACTCGTTTGAATAACCACCACCATCATTGTTGTTGTCAAATTTCTCACAATTACCTTCTTGTTGTTGTTGTTGTTGTTGCCCTCTTTGCCTCCTTTTTAACATAGAAACATTTTCCAATGCATTGACTTGGCATGGGTTTTGAATCTGTTGCAATTGCGCCTTCGCCAATTGATTCATTGTTGTTGTAAGCTCGGCAATAGCTTGGCCATGATCATTCAATTCCTTGTGCAGGTGAATGATCGTGGGGTCACCTTGGGGTACATTTTCTCGACTTGCCATGCCGAAGAAGTATCGTCCATTTCATCAAGTACATCACAAGCTTCTTGGTAAGAAAGTTTCATAAAGTTCCCACCGGCCAATTGGTCACAATGCACTGATTCGTGTTGTTGATGCCCCTATAAAAAGTCTGCTGGATCATTGCCCCAGTCATGTCATTATTAGAACACTCCTTCACCATTGTTCTATATCGTTCGCATATCTCGTGCAAAGGTTCCGTTAGCATTTGCTTGAAAGCTAGAATTTCGTCCCGAAGAGGTACCATATGACTTAGAGAAAAGAAATTGGCAATAAATCTGTGGTGATAGAATGATTGGGGAGCCTTTCCAACCAATACAACTCTTTAACCCGAAGAGAGAACGGGAAAAGCCTCAATCTCAAAGCATCCTCGGACACGTTTGTTTGTTTACTCCCCCAGCAAGTATCTTTGAACCCCTTCAAGTGCTTCTATGCATTTTGGTCGGAGACGCCCATAAAATACCCTCTTTGCTTGAGCAAAGTCAACATAACACTCGTGATTTGAAAGTTCCCCGCCCGGATTCGGGGAGAAATAATGGCACTAGCATACCCTTGATTTGGCAGCACCCTTGGAGCCACTCTTGGTGGTGGCAGAGGAAGGTCTGGGATTTGCTCATTCGGATTTGCATTGGCATTTCTACCTCTACGTGGTACTTGAGGTACCGAAAGCTCATCTTGATCAATATCTTAAACCTCCTCCCCCGCCAAAACATTGCCAAGAGGGCCATTTCTGTTCAGAGCCATTTGTACCTGATAGATCGACACAAACAAAATTAGTAAATAAGAAGGAAAGAGAAGAAAAACACAAAACTAGCTACACAGATAGTCAACACCGTAAGCTCCCCGGCAACGGTGCCAAAAAGTGATCGCTGCCAACTCAACTCTACACGAATGTAGGGATAGCGGGTCGCTACAGCTTTTACCCGAATAGTGGTCCGGGATCGAATTTCCACAGGAATCTTGGAGTGGAGTTGTATTGTCTGTTTAGCCTAGAATTGCGTTTGTACTTCTAATTGCACTCCTAACATTTTTGGGGTTTTTTATATTTAAAACTACTATTGTAATCTAAGGATTAAAGCTAAATTATGCTAAGGAAATATTGCTAGGTTGTAATTAATAGGGAGAAAGGCACTAGGGTCGTGGCATCACCTAGGTGGTCAACTAACGGGTAGAAACTACTAAGAATAGATTGACATATTTTGGATTTATGCTATAACCGTTGCACAATTGTACCCACTCTCACACCTCTCGGTAGAGAAAGTGATTTTGCCCAATTAACTCTCTCGATACCAATTTGCTAGGCCAATTAGACCAAGCAACTAGGGTTCAAGTTGGGTGTTTACTCTCTCGAGATTCAACCCGTTAATTGGGACTACCATTTCTCATGGGTCCATTCCAATTTCTTTTTGGGTCAATTTTGGGGTCATATATTTTCTTTCTCAAGAAGAGTCAAACCCACTAATCTAGAATCAATGTTTGCAACCATCAATCATTAATTAAAGCATAAAATTAACCCAAATAACAAATACCCAATATCAATCTATCATTAGAAAGCAATACCTATCAATTACTCACACTATGGTTGAGCCACAACCCTAGCTAATGGGTTTAGCTATACATAATTGAAGAAGAAACAAAAGAAATAGAAGAATAAATAACCATATTAATTAATAACTAAAGAGAAACTACAAGAATCTATTGAGAAATTAATGCTAAAATGCCAAAATAGGCTATAACTTTCGTCCTCACGAGCGCAGCTCTGTTCTGTAAATACCACTTAACCTAAAATGGTAAAATATTCTATTTATACCAGGCTGAAAAAACTGGACAAATATACCCCTGCGGGGTCAGCGCGACCGCGTTAGCTCTTGGACTCTTAAAATCTCATCTCTGAAGTTGGGGACCGCGGACCGCGCAGAAATATAGCGCGGTCGCGGCGGAAGATGGCGCGGACCGCGCAATAAAGCAACGTGGCCGCGTTGCTTGACTTGGCCAAATCTCCAGTTCTCTGATTCGCATCCACGCAGACCGCACTAATATGTAGCGCGGCCGCGTGGGGTTTTAGCTTACACTTGTGGGTCTCTGAATCTTACTGGAGCGGACCGCACAGAAGGGTAGCGCGACCGCGTGGCTTGCAATAGCAATTACCCGTTCTTTGAATCTCCTAGCGCGGCCGCGTGGCATATCAGTGCGGTCCATGCTAGGCCTTTCTATTCCTCAACTTCACTTGGTCTTTGACACTTGGGCAGGTTTCACTCCATTTTGAACCCATCTTTGACATTTGTGACCTTGTTGCTCAAACCTGCAATCAAGCAAAACTTGTAAGCATTTTGGGTCTATTCTGTAGCAATTTGTAATCAAAGCAATATCAAGTAGGGGCATTTTTATGGCAAAATCCTAACTTATTAGGTACCACTTTCTTTTTGGAGAGCATACAATTCTGTAGTGAGACTGTTTTTTTACATGAGCATTTCTCCTTCAAGTTAGCGACCTTCTTCCTTATTTCCTCAGCTAGTCTTTCATTGTAGTACTTAGGGAGGACCCTATGATTCTTGTAAAGCTACGAGTTTTTTTGTTCGTATTCACCTATAATTATCCTTAGTAACTTATCTCCACACTCATATGCTAGTACGGTTGCTTCTGAATTGAAGTTTTGATTATCTTCCTTCTTCTATTTCCGTAACACTCATACGGTACCTTTAACTACCCGAACTCCTATCTGAATATTTTTCAAGCATTATAATGTCATAACTGCGAGACTGAATTCCCTATGTTAGGGGTTCACTATGCTTATTTAGCACGATCTATTGATTTGTCTTTATCCTCGTGTCTCGTAATAATTAGGCTCTTCTTGAATCAACTACTAACTACTCGTTGGCCCATTCTCACATCCATATTCCGCATAATCTTTCTTTGGTTATTTTCTTTGTCTTAACTTACCTCTCGCACTAGCTCCTTATTTATCAAAAACATCCTAGGCAGGAACCTTTACTTCCTTTTTTTGGCATCGTGCTTATATAATATTTTGGAATCATAGCATATCTGTAACATTTGAATAAGCGCAATCTCATCTCTTTCTCGTTTTTTTCACATTCTTCCTTTATCATTCCATAGTTACTAGATCTACTTAATTCTGACTTAATGCCACACCTTTCCATATTCCCCATTTAGCGGAGTACTAAGATTTGGAGCTATGATGACCTGCCTATAGATGTTTTTCCTCTTCATCTTTGGCGTCCTTTTACATTAACAATGAACCTTAATCACCTTGCAGTAATACTTTTGTACCAAGGATAACAAAATTCCTTACTCACAAGGGAGACACCTAGTATAACTGGCACATACAGTCCCTTAAGCTTAACTTTGCTCACATTGCTTCCTATAGGGAAGTGTCTTCCCGAATAATCATTCTCTAAATTTCTCATGAATATTCTTCTGTGGTCCATTCTATTATCGTTGGAACACAATATGAAGTTCGCATGATGCCGACCATCATCAAATCACTCAGTCCCTAATTTATGTTTAGTTTATCTTTTCACCAGTCTATACTGATTTCTATTACTATGGGGTCTAAGTTTTTCTTTTGGTAATCACGTTAGCTTCACGAACTTATTTCTTGAAATTAGGATATGACTTTAAGGCTTATACTCTTTTGTTATCTCAAGGCCTGTCACCTCTTGTCTTTTACTTCAATTGACTATAGACTCTGTAATACTATCAACTTTTTGACGTACCTTTGTCATCTTTACATCTTACTCGTAATATTTTATTAACTCTCTTCTTATTTTCCGCTAATATTTATGTCTATTACTTTATTCTGAAAACTTTAACAAGACGTTCTTTTGATTTTTTTCTCCCCTTGCTCCTCCATTTACTGGAGCTTCGGGTTGCCCAACATTTTTTCTTTACTATGGATGTGAGCCACACTAAGGTAATATTTGTCCATTCAAGGCTTCCAGTGCCGATCTTTGTAGTATTCATATCTAGCTGTACAATTTTTTAGTGCACCATCTGGATGTCTCACAAGGAGATTTATTAGAACTTTTGTAATATTCTTCGGAAATGTCAATTAATGTAAACAATCCATCTACCATTTTGGGTTACTCTAACCCAGCCGGATCCTGATATCCCGTCCTTCTCTTAAACCATATATCTTAGCTCTCATAGGGCATAACTGGGATCGGTGTGGCCAATTATACAAACCCCTGTTACTGTTGAAGGTAACTCAAAAGGCTTATATTCCTCTGCCTGAATTGTAAATAATGTTAACCTTCATTAACTGGGCGCCTTGTATCCTTCTTCACCTTGCTTCTTTTACTTGCTGAAACTTGTGTCTACCCTCTGATTCAGTTATTCCTTTTTTACCGTAAGAGTTGATAAGTATTCTTGCCTTAAAACTCCTTATCAAGAACCTTACACCTTTTGGTACACGCATGGTCTGCTGAAGACCTCACATTTACTCATCATAAGCATGATGCAAAATCGAGATCCTCTGGCCCAACACTTCTACAACTATATCTCTTACTGACTGTATTTCTGAATGTATGTATCGTTGTATTATGAATAAGATAGAGTTTAGGAAATTGAGTTCTTACAACTGATCTCTACCACACGATCTAGAATAAGAAGAAAGAGTGATAGTCCTAAATGCCCTGTAGCCTCCCGCTTATATAAGTGTGGTGCATGACATACCCATAAACAAGACTCTACTAGACATGGCTTGTAGACTCCCTAGGATAGAACTGCTCTGATACCACTTTTGTCACATCCCAAACCGATGAGCCGCGATGGGCACCCGATACCTTACTCAACCGAGTACCAACATAATGTATCTTTTATGTTTTTCATATTATCATAGATAACTAGGCCGGAAGGCTTCCATGAGATAAGTAGAATACAACATGTGATACCAACTTATACATACGAGATACGGTCCTATAAGATCAAAATAACCACTCATATATTGAACATAGGTCGACAAGGCCATAAAAGTTTTTACGTACATGACATATGTCTACAAGCTTCTAAGACTACATAATTTTCAAAAAGGTCAGGACATGGTCCTTCCATACCAAACAATACACGTCTAAATCATACTAACCAAACAAGCGACTTCGAAGCAAATGGAGTACACCAACATCTTCCGCTGAGCTAATAACCTACTTGGAGGGCTCTCGACCTGTCTATTGGGACCTGCGGGCATGAAACTTAGCGTCCCAAGAAAAAGGGACGTCAATACGAATAATGTACCGAGTATGTAAAGCACATAAATAAGTACATAACAGACATGGAAGAAATACAGAGTAGATGACTCAACTTGTAAGTCTGGATAACTCTATAATTCATGAAATAATTATAGTGTCATGCATATGTGTATGAATGCCATGTCACTCATAGGTACATATTTCATAACATCATCAAGCCTTTAAGGGTATCCCATCATATCATCTCGGGTACTGTGGGCAAAATCATCAACGTATACCAGCTGATCAAGTGGCGGTGCGTATATAACGATGTATTCTTTTTTCATATCCCATGTACATATATATACATACATATATACGAGTATATCTGAGTCATGGGTAAATGCACATATAATGAATGCAATGCATGAGAAGTACGTTAATAAAACTTGTCGGAACGTCATAAGACCATTATACCTCTGATTAATCATAAAATAATTTTTTTTTCAACTTACGTATTTTTTTGAGATCCATGAACAAATGATAGAATTATGACATATGGGGCATCAAGAGCATAAGCATCTCTTGTATTTCTGTGACTAGAGTCATTTATGAAAGTTGTGCATTTACTAGTTTCTTTCGTATCGTATGGATCATGCCAAAAAAAAAAAAGAGATTGCCTTAATACCTGGAGTAGGAGAAAATCCGTATGATATAATTGAAAAAGGTTGCAATGTACTCCTTTAGAACCGCAAAATGTTACGTTGCTAAAGTTTTAACAATTCTCGTTGGAATTGTTTGGTTGCAAGAATTTCGTTGAAAACTTATTGGATTGAGTTTTAACGTCTGTCTTCAATTTCAATATAGAATTAGAGGATGATAGGTATAAGGAAATGTGCAACATATTGAATGGGCTTCAGAAACAAGGATTTCATATAAATCCTAATATGTTGGAGTTTATTAAGAATCATTGTGCTACTTTAGAAAAGGAAGGTCTTCTTATGCCAAGAATACTAGCACACGTGAATGTGAAAGAAGTCTACTATCTTATGATGAACTCTTATTCTCTGAATAAGGATATATAGAACGTTTGTAGCCTTAGTGTTCTCTTAAAGGAATTAGCTAATGAATTAGGAAGAAAGGTATATAATTCACTTTGTTATTTTATGTCTAAATGAACCAAACTTCAATGTCTTTACACGTTGATATCTTGTTACCTTAGATAGCCACTTAAGCCAATATGGCTAAGAGTCATATGTATTAGTAGTGGCTTGCTGCCACGTGGGGTGGTTTTTTTTTAAACCTTATCTTACAATTCGTTAATTAATCGGTAATGTTCCATTACCCGATAATTAATCAATTACCCATATAATTAAAAATTATCTCAAATTACTTAAAAGACTACTCATTTTTAATATACTTTATACATCATACTATCATGGTCATATGGTACATTGTATGGTACTAGTCCATAAGTATCGGGTATTATAGCTCGACCCGTATTTTATCCCAAATTGACAACCTTCAATGAAACTCATATCCTTTAATTCGTGTACCGTTTATCCTTCATGGAACTTGCTTATTGCTTGTTATAAATAGCATAAATATGCTAACCTCGTGGTAATGTCATCCCCGAGTCTATGTCAATTAACTTATGATGAAACTTTAACGTACGAAAATGCGGGGCGTAACATATCATTACTTCAACCTTTGTCGTAAACTTCATAATCTAATTTCCAACATCCGGAATTTCCTATAAAACTCGAGTCTCACATCTACACATTGTATAAGTCTGAACAAGTTGTATCAAGCCATTACCTAATCCATGATGTAATCACATGGTATACTGCATAACTTAGATGCTCATAGCAATAACTTCTGACCACGGTAGCTGCTAAAAATAAATCCAATATCGGTAAAAAACCTCATATCAAGTAAAACCTCATTCAAAATCTTTGTACACTACCGATGATGAAAGAAACATGCAGAAACTCACAACCACTCATCTCAACAAGTTATGGAGCCCTCACTCGTCCAACAAGAACCAAAGCCAAACCCTAAGCTGCCTTCTGATATTATTCCTTCATACCTATCATAATCAAATCCAATAGCATCCATGCTCAATCCAACGACCCCATTCCATCAAATGTAGCCATCCTACTTACCTGCCGCACCAATACAACCTTAAGCCAGAAATTGTGCAATCCGTGGGTCAATATGCAACAATTCAATTAACTCAAATAAGAGAACCATCCCGCAAGCTCAACAAGCACCACCACAATCGCAATGCTACAAACCAATAATAGATAGTAGAACCAAGACACACGAATCTAACACTAAGGATCATATCACATCATAGCTCCGATGCAATGTGTAAACCATCCATACACCGATCTATATGAAATTCCTCAAGTGACGGTGCTCAAAATCAACAGCCATACGTAGTTCGACATCACCTAGCACAAAGCCATAACTATGGAGAAGCGAATAACACAATATACCACATCCCAAAAGGACCATAACCAAGGCACAATCAACCATTCAACACCCCAATAACCATGTCACTCGAATTTCGCTACAAGGCCCAAATAGAACCATATTGTGTGTGCATATAACCAACAAATTATGACTCATCATATCATAGAAGAGTAACACATAGAACGTATCAGAACACACTCAAGCTCAACTCCAACCGAATGACACACCTTTTAACAATAAGGTGTTGAGTCAACAAATCCGACTCGATATATTATACACATCCTCCTCGGCTTACTAATGGACCCCGAAATTGACTCTGATCATCTCTTAATGGATAAATAGCCCTCCAAAAGTCCACAATGACCTAACCATATCACATACTACCATCTAGATAACTTCGGCCACATCTTCACAGTTTGTAACCACGAAACAATATATTCATGGGACTTCCCAGTCTCCTAATCCATAGAACACACGAATCACTATAATCAATCCCAACTCTGCCACTTGAATGACTAACACATGTATCATACATAATCATCCCCATGATAAACACTTCTGTAATTCTTCCATGCCACATAGCAAAATTCTAGATGTCATAATTCGATCAAGCAGGAGAGTACCGCAATACCAATAAAGCATTCATAAGTCAAAACTTAGTGCACCTTCTAAAATGCGTACCATTCTCAAGAAATACCAAGTAGTTTGTGTAGCGTGTGTATATGAATCCATCCCCTAGGGTTACCCTCTCATGTTTCTCTCTTGATAGTGTCCACGCAGTTATTGAGCAACTGATCAGTGGTTTGGTACGGATATGGAATATTTGATCAAATCTGGCCAGTGTTTGTTTGAATTTTGCACTTTATATTTACTTGAAATTTCCTTGATTATTTATTTGATTCAACTGCATATCATCTCTATATGCCAAGATATTGATAGAGCTGAGTATTTGAGAAAAATTGTACACTTACACATACTGATGTTTTCTGAGCTTATCATTTGATTCCAATATTATTGTCACGATCCATTTCCATAATAGATCGTGATGGCGCCCAACACCTTTGCCAGGCAAGCCAACGTGAAAATGTAAATAAGTTCTTATTTTACTTTCACAAAAAATAATGCAGCAATTCCTTAAGTTAAAGTTAAAACCAGAAAAGATCAGTAATGTGCCAAAAATAATTATACAACCCTAAAATAATAGTCTACTAATGTGTGTGCCAAGACCTGGTATCACAAGTAGTGGGCATCTAGTAGAATGTACGAAAGAATAAAACTATCCTATTGTCCGAGGTAGAATGGACAGTAAAAGTGAATAAAGACCCCATCAAGCTACTGAACGGCACAGTAAGGAAGGAGCTCACCGTCGAAGTCTCGAACTATGAATCAGGGGCGCGCACCAGACTAATAGCCAAATGTACCTGCATCAGATCTTGTACAATTAACTACATAAGTATAGTATGAGTACATAAACAGTATTTACCTAGTAAGTATCCTGTCTAATATCGAAGAAATAGAGACGAGAGGTCGATTTGATACTTACTAGGGTAAAATAATATAATAAAGTGTTATGCTAAGCATGGGAGTCGCAAATATCAACAGTTTGTAGCAAGAGGTAATAAGTCATGTTCTTAACAATTTTACAGTTAACCATTTACATTTCAAGTATTAAGCAGAACAAGTCAAGGATAAGATTTCACATCGATATCATACGCATATTATGCCGAGGTCGATGGCCCGATTCAATAGGAAATAAATTGTGCACTTCTAGAGGGTCGAATGGCGCGAACCAAAGATGCATCTATTTCTACCGAGCCAATCGACCTGATCCACATATATCAATTAATATCAAGAAAATACATGAAAGCGCATTTATTTTCAAACAAATTCATACAAGTTTCCAACAAGTGTATACATTCGCTTATATTCCTTTCCAAGTCTGTAGAATATCCTAAGTGATCACATTAGCAAGAAAATATACAGACAGTCACAAATATAGCACGATACGGGTCCTAGACTACCCGGACAATTAACATAATAGCAGCTACGCATGGACTCTTGTCACCTAGTGCATACGTAGCCCCCGTATTTAGTAGTAAATTACTCAATAATTATACCTATAGGGAAAATTTCCTCTTACAAGGTTAGAAAGGAGACTTACCTCGCTCCAAGTGTACTTCCAATACCAAGAACAAGACCAAACCCTCAATTCGGAGCCGAACGATCCAAAACTAGTTAAATTAGGTAGGAACTAGTCAATATAAGCTCACAAGTTTGTATTCTAGTTATTTGAGCAATTCCCCAACCCTTACCACAAGTTTCCTAAAATCCGACCCCAGGCCCACGTGCCCGAATTCCGAAAATTTTTTTAAGGAAGTTATTCTCTATAATCTAAGGATCAATAATATATGATTTCTAATTTATTTCATAATAAATTTTGTGGTTAAATCTAACTTTTTTCAACACCCTAGGTTTTGCTCTAACCTCATGATTTTACCTTAATCCTAGTGTTTAATCTACCTAAGACACAAATATCAAACTAGGAATAAGTGGGATAAGCTTACCTCAAGATGCTAGGTGGAAGTCTTCTCTCAAAAGCTCCCAAAATCACCAATGGATGAGTGAAAAGTGGAAAAAATAACTTAGAACCCGTATTAAATGAAGCTTACTGCTTCAACAATTTCCGCACTTGCAGTCAGGGGACCACATTTGCGGTCCCGCTTCTACGATAAATAGAGCGCATCTGCGGAACCGGCCAAGCGGGTTGCGACTGCTGCTGCGGTCTAGAAGCCTCTTCTGTGGAGCCACTTCTACGGTTTTGGTCTGGCGTACCTTGGCCGCATCTGCGATAGGCAGACTACTTCTGCTGTCTCGCACCTGCGGTCGACCAACGACAAGTGCGGTTATGACAGAAGCAGATGCTTCAACACTTCTCAACATTTCCAACTTCACTCGAGCCTCGTCCATTTGACGTTTGAGGATCCCGGACCTTGCCCGAACATACTGACAAGTCTGAAAATCATGAAACGACCTACTTGAACCTTCAGAACGCCCGAAAGAACGCTAAATCTAAGAATCACCCCCTAAAACCAATTGAATCAAACTTATGAACTCAAGTTCTTAATTTTCCTCTAATTAGCCGAAACGCACTTAAACTACTTGGATTGACACCAAATTTTACGGACAAGTCTTAAATATTAAATCGGACATATGCCGGGCTCCGGAACCAACATACGAGCCCGATACCCATGTGATCAATCATTAATTAGTTTTTTTAAATACTTAAAATTTAGTTTAACAATTTCTAATAAAAATCATTACTCGGGCTAGGGACCTCAAAATTCGATTCCGGGCATACGCCCAGGTACCATATTTTCCTACGGACCCTCCAGGACCGTCAAAACACGAATCCGGGTTTGTTTGCTCAAAATGTTGACCAAAGTCAAACTTAACCCTTTAAGAAAATCCTAAGAAATCAAATGAGCATATTTCAACCCAAACTCTTCTAAATCCCAAACCAACCATCCCCGCAGGTCATAAATTGGTTAAAGCAAGCGAGAATTTTTATTTAAGGGAACGGGGTTCTAATAAGCAAAATGACCAGTCAGATCGTTACATTCTCCACCTCTTAAATAAATGTTCATCCTCAAACGGACATAGAAAAGTACCTGAGCGGCTGAATAAATATGGGTATCTACTTCGCATGTCCTCCTCGGACTCCTAGGTTACCTCCTCGACTGGTTGGCCCCTCCACTGGACCTTCACCGCTGAAATCCTCTTGGACCTCAACTAGCGATCATGTCTATCAAGAATGGAAACTGGTTCCTCCTCGTAACCCAAACTCTTATCCTGCTGAATAGTATTGAAGTCCAACACGTGGGACAAGTTAGCATGATACCTCCTGAGCATGGAGACATGGAAAATAGGATGAACTCCCGATAATCTGGGTATAGAGAAAGCTCGTAGGAAACCTCCCCAACTCGCTTCAACACCTCGAATGGGCCAATAAATAATGGGATCATCTTTCCCTTCTTACCGAGCCTCATAATCCCCTTCATTGGCGATACTTCCAAAAGGACCTTCTCTCCAACCATGAATGATACAGCACGTGCCTTCTGATCCGCATAACTTTTCTGTCTGGACTGAGTTGTGCGAAGCCTATCCTGAATCAACTTCACCTTATCCAAGGCATCTTTCACCAAATCTGTGTTGTATAACTTAGCCTCACCAGGCTCAAACCACCTGATAGGAGAACTATATCGCCACCATACAAGGCCTTAAATGGAGCCATCTCGATGTTGGATTGGTAGCTGTTATTATAAGCAAACTCTACCAAAGGCAATAACTGATCCCACTACCCTCTAAAGTCAATCACACATGCGCTAAGCATGTCTTCCAAGATCTGAATTGTCCACTCCGACTGCCTGTCGGTCTGTGGATGAAATGTTGTGCTAAGATCCACATGGGTACCCAACTCACCCTGAACCGCTCTCCAAAAATGTGAAGAGAATTGAAGGCGTCTATCTGATATAATGGAAACAGGCACCCCGTGCAACCGGACAATCTCTCGAATATAAATCTGAGCCAACCTCTCTGAAGTGTAAGTAGTCACAACCGATAAAAAATGTGTCAACTTGGTCAACCTATCCACGATGACCCACACTGCATCAAACTCCTGTAAGGTCCGGGGCAACCCAACTATGAAATCTATAGTAATGCCCTCCCAATTCCACTCCAGTATAGGCATCTGCTAAAGTAGGCCGCCCAGCCTCTGATGCTCATACTTGACCTGCTGGAAATTCAAACACCTAGCCACATACTCCACTATGTCTTTATTCATCCTCCGCCACCAGTAATGCTGCTTCAAATCACGATACATCTTTGTAGCACCAGGATGAATGGAATACTGCGAACTGTGAGCCTCCTCCATGATCCTCTCATTCAGACCATCAACATTAGGAACACTTAAGCGAACCTGGAGTCGTAGAACACCATCCTCTCCAATAGAAACCTCCTTGGCACATCCCTGAAGCACCGTGTCTCTAAGAAACGCTAGATGTGGATCATCGAACTGTCAGGCTTTGATCTGACCCAATAATGAATACTGAGCAACCACACACGCAAGAACTCGCCTAGGCTCTGAAATGTCTAACCTCAGAAGTCTGTTAGCCAAGGACTAAATGTCCAAAGCCAATGGCCACTCTTCTGCTGGAATGCATGCCAAGCTATCCATACTCTCTGCCTTCCTGATTAAGGCATCCGCGACCTTTGCTTTGCCCGGATGATAAAGAACTCATAATCCTTCAGTAACTCAAGCCATTTGTGCTGCCTCAAATTAAGATCCTTCTGATTGAACAAATGTTGTAGGTTGTGATGATCAGTATAAACTTAACATGACAACCCATATGGATAATGCCTCCATATCTTAAGAGCATGAACAATCGTAGCCAACTCTAGATCGTGCACAGGATAATTCTTCTCATGAATCTCAGTTAGCACAAAGCATAGGCAATAACTCGCCCACCCTGCATCAATACACACCCCAATCCAACGTGTGAAGCATCATAATATACCATATACATCCCTGAACTGGAAGGCAACACAAGAACTGGTGTTGTAGTCAAGGTTGTCATGAGCTTCTGAAAGCTCTCCTCACAATCATCGGGCCAATGGAAAGGAGCACCCTTCTGGGTCAATCTAGTTAGAGGTGATGCAATAGATGAAAAGCCCTAAATGAATCACCAATAATAGCCTGCTAATCCCAGGAAGCTCCTGATCTCAGTCACCGAAGTAGGACGTGGCCAACTCTGAACTGCCTCAATCTTCTTGGGGTCCACTTTAATACCCTTTCCTGACACAATATGCCCTAAGAATGCCACTGACTCAAGCCAAAACTCAAACTTCGAGAACTTAGCATATAGCTTCTGTTCTCGAAAGGTCTGAAGCACTACCCTCAAATGCTGCTCATGCTCACCCAGGCTATAAGAGTATATCAAGATGTCATCAATGAAGACGATAACAAAGGAATCAATATAAGGCCTGAACACTCTATTCATCAAGTCTATAAATGTTGTTGGGGAATTAGTCAAGCCAAAAGACATCACCAGAAACTCATAATAGCCATACCTCGTCCGGAATGCTGTCTTCGGAGCATCCGAGTCCGAAATATTCAACTGATGGTACCCCGACCTCAAGTCGATCTTAGAGAACACCCTAGCACCCTGCAACTGGTCGAACAAATCATTGATATGTGGGAACGAGTACTTATATTTTATAGTAACCTTGTTCAACTAGCGGTAGTGCACATCCGCATGGTCCCATCCTTCATCTTCACAAACAACACTATTGCTCCCCAAAGTGAAACACTAGGCCTAACAAACCCTCTTACTAACAACTCCTCAACCTGCTCCTTCAGCTTTTTCAACTCCTTCGGAGCCATACGATACGGTGGGATAGATATAGGCTAGGTTCCTGGAGCTAAATGAATACAGAAATCAATATCACAATCTAGTGGAATACTAGGTGTCACACCTCCTTTTTTACTACACCCGCGTAAAGGGAGTATAATAAAGGGAGTTTTTCCAATTAAAGGACAACCGAAATAGGATTATTTATTAAAATATTCAGAGTCACCACTTGGGATAATTTTAGGGTGTCCCAAGTCACCGGTTCAAATCCCGAGTCGAGCAAAAGACTAACTCTGTTTAACAGTCCGCGGATCAGAAATCCTGGTAAGGAATTCCGTTAACCCGGGAGAAGGTGTTAGGCATTCCTGAGTTGCGTGGTTCTAGCACGGTCGCTCAACTGTTATAATTAGCCCAATTATCTGATTTAAAATATTTTAGACCTATGTGTAATTTTAACTTTATAACCGCTTTCATTTGATTTTAAGGAAAATTCAACGTCACGTAAAATGCATTTTGAACCGCGTCACATAAATGCACCCGCAGTCCGCAACACATTTTATATAACGTTGGGATTTGGATTTGGGTCACATAAATGCACACCCGAGTTTAGGAAGGTAATTTTACTTACGCGCCTAAAGCAACTATGCATTTTCGACTTTGCGAGGGCCATGAAAATTCTCTAAATGGAGCGCCTTGATTTCTATTGTACTAAGAAAACTTAAATCAAGATATGAGTGTTTATAATATTTTCCTATACTAATTTGTGATAAGTTGGAGGCATCAAGGACAAATTTAAGAGCATCTACCTACATATATTTAATCCTTTATATTTCACTACCCCAAATGATTCTAAAGCAAAAAGACCGACCAACATCTCTTCAATTAATTATCAAATATGAGGCACCTAAGCATAATGCAAAACTAAATAATTCTTAGCTTTGATTGAACAGAAACGTGCATTCCTATCTATGTTATCCATGAGCAATGACAAAAGAATAGCAAAACTAGGCAACATTAACTTCTTCACCTAAGACCAACAAGATATGAAGCTAAGGAAGCAATACTAGGTAATATTAATAACAGAATAACCATTGCAAACTACAGAAGCACTAATTGAAGGAGAAAAGAATAATTACAAAGCTGCAGAAGCAAATTTGAAAAAAACAAAAATCTAAAATCTCAACTTACGTCGGCGTCAATGACTGGACATGAAAACCTCACCGAAAATCTCAAAACAGTGTCCTTTAACGGCGTCGAAACTCGCCGGAACTTAAAACGTCAAACAATGACTGAGAATGGTCTCAAAGGAGCAAAAGACAGTATTTCCAAAAAAGAACGACGGGAACAGAACAAAAGATGCCAATCGCTCAAAAACCTCAACCAAAGCACATCATAGCCGGAAACTGATAAACGAGGTAGTAAAGCATAGCAAATTGCTGAGAAAGAATTTTCCGACGAGAGCACACACAAACAAAGCCACGGCGGCCTGAGACAGTCATCCCCAAGAATAGTACTTCAGTGACTAAATAGAGCAGCGGCCAGCTTTTCACTTGGGGTGGTCATTTATGGCGGAAATGGATTGTCGTTTGGTCTTAGCTAAAGATGAAATTCATATTTAAGCTCTTCTTTTCTATCAAAATCTGTCCAAAGTTTATCCAGATTCCTTTGTTTATGCTCGTTTTCTATTCTTGTATGTGTGCGTGTGTTTCTCGTCTGTGGAAGTGAGGAAGATGGGTAAGGGTGGTGAGGCGAGCTGCTGATGGAAGTAGGGGTTGCTGCTTTTGGTGTTTAGGGTGGGTGGAGTGAAGAAGACGCAGTTACGAGGAGGGGGTCTCTCTTTACGTTCTGCGACTGACTTCCCTTCTCAGTTAGGTCTCTGGGTTTATTTAAGAAGAATCGTTTGGGTGTTAGGTCAGGTCGGGTCGACCCGGTTTGGGATGGATAAGAATATGGGCTAGTTTAAGTGAAGAAGCGGTATTGAAATATTTGGGCTCACTCATTACATGGCCCAATTTTGAATCTAAGACCAAGCTCTTCAATCTCATTTTCTTTTTTATTTTCTTTATTTTTCTTTAATTAATTAAAAACCTAAATTAAATTCTAAAGTCAATTCAAATTGTAAAATTAAGCTAATTATCCAACCATAATATTTATAAAAATTAGTTGATCCTAAATTTAAAGAGAAAACTTAATAATCCAAAATTAAAAGCTAAGAATGTAAAAATGAGCCATTTTTGTAATTTATTTTTAATAAAGCAATTAATTAATTATCTAATCCTAAAATGTGAACATGAACTCTAAATGCAATGCATGACATTTTTTGGTATTTTTTTTTTATTTTTAATGGACATTAAATATGCACAAAAATGCAAATAATTAATAAAATTCTACAAAAAAAATCCTATAAAATTGAAAAAAATTTATTTTTTGATATTTTATGGAAGTAATTCATATAGGGAAAAAATCGCGTGCTCACAGCTGCCCATCTTTGCTCTAAAACACGAAGAATTTTCGTGCAAAGATAAAGGGAGCGGATACGATCGATTTTTGCCCGTTTGATACTCTGTGGGAAGCATTTTTAAAAGATTTGACCGAACCTTGCTTCTGAGGTTGCCTACATATCTTTGGCTATAAAGGAATCATGTTAGTGTAGTTTAGAGGTGAATCAGACGATGGAGTATGCCGAGGTGGAGAGCCAGTCGAGGTGACGTTCTGCTGAGGTTCCGGTCCGCGGTCCTGCTATTACATTAAAATCAAAAAAATTGTAAAAGACTAGCTAAGCCTGTCAACTACGAGTTACAAGATTCCTATCTATAAGTCTTCTGAAGCATGATCTTGAGTCTTGAATGGTTCTTCATGCAGACATTAGATTTGAACCTTGACGCTTGCTAGCTGCAGTTGCTAGTTCATTCCTCTTCATCTTTTCGGATCAAGATCGGACATGCAGGGCTTGTGATATCAATCATCTATTGAGAAGCTCACATATTTTATCAACTTCTGCATTTGGATTAACTTCTTGCCTTTCTCTGTCATCCCCTTGGACTGTTGACTCGCATTCTCCAAGTGATGTTCCTTTGTTACCGACTTGTATTGTAATCTAAGATGTTTTTCCTTTCCTCTAGGTGGACGCCTGACTACTGAACTTGAATTGTACTTTGAGATGTTTTCCCTTTCTCCAGGTGGACGCCTGACTGCTGAACTTGAACTGTATTCCCGTGCTCTCCAGGTGGCCTCCTGACTGCTGAACTTGAATGTATTCCCGTGCTCTATAGGTGGGCGCCTGACTGCTAAACTTGAATGTATTCCCATGCTCTTTAGGTGGGCGCCTGACTGCTGAACTTGAAATGTAGTCCCTTGCTTCTAGGTGGGCGCCTGATTTCAACAAAATAGACAAAACAAAGAAATATTTATGTCCCAGTGTGGTAGTTGGGCACATATGTGAGTGTAAACTGAATCATGTTACCAAATATCAATAAGAACTTGAAAGCTAAAACTTGAACTGTACTCCCTTGCTCTCCGGGTGGGCGCCTGATTGCTGAAACTTGAATTGTATTCCCTTGTTCTCTAGGTGGGCGCCTGATTGCCAAAACTTTATATGTTCCCTTGTTTTCCATGTGGGTTCCTGCAACCAAAACAAACAAAACAAACTAGATTTTCTGCCCCAGTTTGCACTAGAAAGATTTGTCAGTTGTTAGCAAAATTGTAAACCACTTATACTACTGATGGAATGATAAGAGTAAACTAAAGACTAGACTAGGATGTGCGTCTCCTACGAGTAAAACCAAGAAACTTTGACTAGCAAATGTGTCTGCTAAAATAAAACCTGAATGAACCAAACTAGGAAGTGTGTCTCCTAAAGGTGAATTCAAACGACCAAGACTAGGAAGTACATTTCCTAGGGGTGAAAACTTCAGTGACTAAAACTAGGAAGTGCGTTTCCTATGAATGAACTCTTAATTTAGGAAGTGCATCTCCTAAAAGAATAACTTGAAAGACCTTGATTAGGAAGTGTGTCTCCTATATGTAAAACTTAGATGAACCAGACTAGGAAATGCATCTCCTAGGGCCGAACTTAAATGACTCAAACTAGGAAGCGCGTCTCCTAGGGGTGAAATCTCAATTTAGGAAGTGCGTCTCCTATAGGTGTATCCTGAAAGACCCAGACTAAGAAGTGTGTCTCCTAGGGGTGAAACTTCAATGATTCAAACTAGAAAGTGTGTCTCCTATAAATGAACTCTCAAATTAGGAAGTGCATCTCCTATGGGTGAAACTTCAATGACTCAAACTAGGAAGTGCGTCTCCTATTAATGAACTCTTAATTTAGGAAGTGTGTCTCCTATGGGTGAAACTTCAATGACTCAAACTAGAAAGTGTGTCTCCTATGAATGAACTCTCAATTTAGGAAGTGCGTCTCCTACAGGTGAAAATCAACTTAGCAAGTGTGTCTCCTAAGGGTGAAACTTCAATGACTCAAACTAGGAAGTGTGTCTCCTATGAATGAACTCTCAATTTAGGAAGTGCGTCTCCTACAGGTGAAAATCAACTTAGGAAGTGCGTCTCCTAGGGGTGAAACTTCAGTGACTCAAACTAGGAAGTGTGTCTCCTATGAATGAACTACCAATTTAGGAAGTGCGTCTCCTACAGGTGTAACTTCAATGACTCAAACTAGGAAGTGCGTCTCCTATAAATGAACTATCAATTTAGGAAGTACGTCTCCTACAGGTGTAACTTCAATGACTCAAGCTAGGAAGTGCGTCTCCTATGAACGAACTATCAATTTTGGAAGTGCGTCTCCTACAGGTGTAAATCAACTTAGGAAGTGCGTCTCCTAGGGATGAAACTTCAATGACTCAAACTGGGAAGTGCGTCTCCTATGAATGAACTATCAATTTAGGAAGTGCGTCTCCTACAGGTGTAACTTCAATGACTCAAACTAGGAAGTGCGTCTCTTATGAATGGACTATCAATTTAGGAAGTGTGTCTCCTACGGGTTGAACTTGAATGAACCAGACTAGGAACTGCATCTCCTAGGGGAAAATCTCAATTTAGGAAGTGCATCTCCTAAGCAAAATATAACTTGGAAGACTCAGACTAGGAAGTGCGTCTCCTAGGGGTAAAACCATCAGTGACTCAAACTCATATGATCCAAAATAGGAAGTGCATATCCTAAGGGTAAAACCTCAATTTAGAAAGTGTGTCTCCTACAACAAAATATAACTTTAAAACCCATACTAGGAAGTGTTTCTCCTAGGGGTGACGTGCGATCTTCTCAATAGCCTTTGCATAAGCAGAATTGGGGCATTACACCTGAAAATTTTATGCTTCCAAGCTTTGATATGAACCTAACTTCCATCCATGTTTCAGACAAAGTAAACTTGTGAGTTTAAACATGGTGGTTGGTTTGTGGCCTGGACTATGAGGATGATTTCTCCTTCACTTGCCATGATAACTTTGATTTCACCTTCAAAGATATTGCTTGCTTATTGACTAACCAATTTCTCTGTCACCTTTATCACAAAAAATACTGTTTCTCTGATCAGACCCAATACCCTCTATCTGTTGCATTGCTCATAAACTGACATTTACCAAACTTTTGTATTTTACATGAATCCCAAAGCACGTCAATTACCACCCACTCAGTGTGTATGTTATTCTTTATTGACTTAAACCACTGTCCTTGGTCTTGAGGTCTATTGCTCCTTCACTTGCCATTATAACTTTGATTTCCACTTCAAAAACTTTGCTTTTCATTGGTTAACCACTTTCTCTGTCAACCTCATCATAGAGAATACCTTTGATTCGTTCACCCAACATCCTCTATCTGTTGCATCGTTCATGAATTGATATATACCAAATCTTTATATTTAACATGAATCCCCAAGGCATGTTTATTGTTAGCAACTCGGTGCACACGTTGTTCTTCGATGACTTATGCCACTTTGATGTGCTAGCCAGATCTCATTTTGTGCAATTGGAAAGCTGGTGGAAGTTTTTGAAGTCATTTCTCACTTGTTCTGACCAAACAGACTCAGAAAAAAGGAAGTAAACAAGACAAAAGGAACAGAGTAAAGGACAATGGAAAGAGATGATTCCTAACAAGAAAACTACAAAGTAGAAGCCTATCAGATGAAGATACCAACTCTAATGGACATGACATACACATGTGGCCTACCCTGTCAAGCAAGTCTGATGTTCAACTATTGTTGTATCCCTAACACGTGAAACTGGGCTTCAATGCTCCGGTTATCCAATCTGATTCATGATCTGTATTCAACTTGTGGTGTCCGAGGGGTTTTCACCATCAAGCCTCTCTCATTTTGTTCATTTTCTCAACTCACCATCGCCTCATGGTGCCCGTGAAGGTTTTCACCCATAAGACTCTCTCATTTTTTATTTCTCTCAGCTTTCATCGCCTTACGGTGCCCGTGAGGGTTTTCACCAATAAGACTCTCTCATTTTTTATTTCCCTACTTGAACCGGAGTTTTGCCTCTGACATGAATCACTTCTACTTGCTCAACTTGGCATCTCTCGAAGACTGATCAGAAGGTCTTTTTTTGGGCCGTAACGTGGGTTTTTGGATAGGGTTGGAAAGAAAAGGGTATCAAAGGCTCAAAATAATTCAAATGGGTTCAAAATTATAACTTTCGGAATCAGCTTAAAACAACCACAACTTCTGCCCCAGTTTCTTGCTTGGGGACTTTTGAATTTTTATTTTGATAGGACCGAACCGTGAGGCTGCCTACATATCCTTAAAAAGAATCAGGTCGAACGTAGTTCATAACATAGGAATTGCTTTGTTTTTTGGTACTTTTCTCTCTTTTTTCTCTCTTTTTTTCTTTTCTTTTCTTTTTTTTTTTTACTCTTTTCCCATTTTTTCTTTTTCTTTTTTTCCTTTTTCTCTTCTTTTTTGTTGTATCTGTATTTCTAACCTTTGCTTTTGGTTTCAAAAGAGGGATATGAAAGAAAATAAATAAGGTTCAAATGGGTAACAAAGGATAAATTGTTTAGATAGTAGAATAAAATACCTTCGTCATTCCAATCTTTAAAGCATGCCAAATACAAACAACACAATTAAACAAATCAAAGAAATCATACGTAATATATTTTGACTGTATCAGAATCGATAGCCATATCCACACATTTGCCTTCTACATTTGTTAAATACAGACTACCATTGGAAACACTCTCGTTACCACGAACGACCACTGGCAATTAGGGGAAAACTTTCCTTTAGCTTCAACCTGATGCGGTAGGATGCATTTCAATAGTGTTTCTTTATATTCTATCTGCCCCAGTTTCACACAATTCGGGCTTGAAGTGATCTCAAAATGGCTTTACTTATTTGCCTCAAATGTCCCTATCATCTTCAAAATTGTTTTATTGCTTCATGACTAAACTAACTTTTTAAGACCAGACTGACAATTACGCTTGCATGTCATGTTCCTAGAGTCAACAGGAAAAGAACTATAAAAGGAAAAGAGAACTAAACAAAAATGACTAGAAATAATAGAAAATAGAAAATTGCATTAGAGAGATGGTGAAAGGATTTGAACAACAAAACAAGCAAACTAAACTGGGGTTACAACCTTGGAACAAACCTAGACAACACTAAACGAGCTACTACGACTAAACAAACTAGGCAAAATAAAAGGATACAAGGGTTTGAATCACAAGATAATATCCGGATTACAACCTTAAAAATAACCTGGACAACAGAAATGACAACAAAATAAACCACAAAAACTCCTCTTCGGCTGACCAAGAAATGGAGCATCTTTCCAATTACCAAGCAGTGCATCTTAGCCACTGAGTTCCGCATCAATATTGCCAAGACCATTACCAACTTCAATATCATCAACTTCAGTCAACAAGTTCACAAGAGGATTCGCGTGCTCCCCGTCATTGTCATTGATCACAATTACCCCTTCTTGAATCATTCTTTCTATTTCCCTTTTCATAGAACGACAATCTTCAATGTTATGCCCTTGGACATTAGAGTGGTACATGCATCGGATAGTAGGATCAAAGCCTTTTGCATATGCGTCTGGAGTATAGCCGAGAAGCGGCTCAATCAGGCCAGAATGCTTTAACTTTTCAAACAATCTTGTGTAAGACTCCCCAATTGGCGTGAAACTATTTCTCTGCCTTTGTTCTCTTCCTCGCCCATGTTTTCTAGGGTTGTTAGGTGCTCGAAAATGTTGTGAAGGCAAGAATGCATTATGCGGTGCTGGCGCTCGCCATAAGGAGTGACCTGGTGATTGGACAGATGACCGGACATGGTTTGGAGGATAATACTGAGGTGGATTATCTGGATCTTGGGGATAGATTTGGGGTTGGAGTTTAGGCTGGGTATATTGGTGAGGTGGACCCTTTTGTCCATGTCGTGACTCTGAAACAACCATGGCAACGTCATCGTGTTCCTTATGACCCAGCAAGCTGCCTGTGTCGTTTTCAATTGCTTGTGTTGTGGTTTTAAAGAAGAATAGCTCACGATCTTGCTCGACTTCATTCCATATTCTACCATTTCTTCCATTAGTACCACATCATTAAAAGGCCTACCCACAGACGTGATCAAATTCCCTAAGTAAGTTGGTTCTTGAGCTTGAAGAAAGTAGTCGACCATCTCTTTTTCTTTCATCGGGGGATCGACTATGGCAGCTTGCTCTCTCCATCTGAGCCCGTACTCCCTAAAGCTTTCATTAGGCTTCTTTTCCATCTTGGTGATGAACCTACGATCCAGGATGATTTCTATATTATACTAAAAGTGCATGGCAAAGGCCTGAGCCATATCGTCCCATATGTACCACCTGTTAGCATCTTGGCGGGTGTACCACTCCAGAGCTGCCCCACTCAGACTCTGACTGAAATACGACATCAATAATTTGTCTTTCCCACCAGCGCCTCTCATCTTACTGCAGTAACCTCTCAAATGGGCCACAGGATCTCCGTGCCCATCATACAAATCAAACTTTGGCATCTTAAACCCAGCGGACAGTTGCACGTCAGGAAACAAGCACAAGTCTTTGTAAGCCACGCTCATCTGGATCCCTATCCCTTGCATGTTTTTTAAAGGCTGCTCTATGATTTTGACCTTCCTGGATATCTTATCTTGCTCCACTGTCTTACCAGGATTTTCAGGTTCACCAGGAGCCTCAAAATGAGGAACATGAGAGTATGGGTCCGAGACTTTGAAAGTTGGTTCTAGAGCATACTATTGGGCATCGGGGACTTTGAACACAGTCTCGTTAGAGGATAGAGGAAAAATAGCTGGTGAAGGAGTTGCAAGAGCATGAGTGGCCAAAGGAGCGGTATATGAGGTGGTTTTAGCGGGTAGAGTGTGAAAAGGTTGTGGGGAGATATCAGCAGCAGTGGTAATCTGGATTTGTGATAGTGGCAGGATAGTTGCAGGGTATTTAGTGCAGTTAGTGGAGAATGAAGGTGGAGGATGCCCCATGATCCAAGACTGATACAGTTTTGTCATCTGCTGCTTCGCCCTGTGGACCTCCTCTTTCAATTCAGACTCCACAAACTCCCTTGACGGGTTAACAACTCTTGTGCCTAAGTTTTTGCTAGCCATGGCTACCTTACCCTTTGACCTTGTGTTGTATGGACGAGTTACCTTATGAACCACAAACCAACCACCATTCTGGTATAATGAGGAGAACAAAGAGGAACCAAATAAAGTCATCATGTTAGCGTTATGGAATTTAACCGCTAAAAATATCACATTTAATGCAATGCACCTAGTCACAGTTATCAGTTCTAAAATGACTTCGAGGGTACGAAGGTCAGTTGGCATCATCCCAATTTGCTCATTTCAATCCTCTCTTTCCTTCTCTTTTCTAGCACTTCTTGGCTCGCTCATTTTCCTTCCTTTTTCTTTCTTTCTGATTATCGCTCTTTTCTTCCCTCTCAATTCGCACATCCTATAATTTCACCATCTTTTTCTTCTTTTCTTTTTCTTTTTTCTTTTTTTTTCCTTTTTCTTGTCTTTTCTTTTTCTCTTAATAAAAAAATAATTCGATCGAACCCTACGTAGGTTGCCTACATATCATGACTCTGCATGAATCAGATCTTTGCATAGTTCTAGAAGATTGAGAATAAAGTAAACAAACTGACATTCTTTTTTTCTTTTTCTTTAATGACTACTCTGATGAGAAAAAAGAAATAAAAGAAGCAAATTCCATTTTTTTAAATTTTCTAGACTTGATGTTCTATGACCTATTCTAAACTCAAGCTTAACGGACATATTTTTTTCTTTTGAAACAAATAATCTATTAAGGAAAAATCTAGAAGAGAAAGATATTTTTGATTCTCTTTTTTTTAGAAGAAAATCTAAAGAATAAACCACGAAAAAATATTTTGGATTTTCATTTAATATCCTGATGCAAGATTTCGAAACAAGCAATGAAGAAGATGAACCAAAATATTTTTGGATTTCAATTTTTATTGCCTAAAGAAGAATTTCTAATGATAAACAAAAGATAAAGTATGTTTTTTTTCTATGTACAATATCTTAGAGTTATAATAAAAATAAAAAAAATCATTTTTCCCTAGTTTCCCCAAGAAACACCTCAAAAGAAAATCTTTTTGGATTTTGGCATTAATACCTTAAAAGGCTTTTAAAGAAGTACTAAAAGAAAATTCTTTTTTTTTGAATTTTGGTCCTAATATAGTAGAGGAAATATAAAAACAATTTTTATTTTGATATTAATTGCCTAAAGGAAAAACAATCTCAAAGGGGATTTTTTTTTATTTCTAGAATTAGTATTCTAAAGAAAACTTATACCGAAAATATAAAAACGCAAAATTTCTTCTCTTTTTTTTTTTGGATTTTTGACTTGTAACACATTTTCAAATACAAAATAAAAAATACAATAACAAAAGACTAGGCAAACTTGACTAGACTATTACAAACTTTTAACATCACCTAAAAGACTAAATACTACTATACAGGACTAGAAAGTAAAACATGAACAATTGACTCAAAAACATAAAATAGCTCCTTGAGCAGCTCCTGAATACAGTGATCCTGGGGTATCTATCATGCTCAAACTCCGATAAGTAGATCCACACCTGTATGAGAAAACTTTAAACTAACACTGTGTGAGACAATAATACTCCCTACTGCGAGGATGATTTATTTTTGCAAAATAGCTTATTTAGCCAAAAGGTGCCTAGAAGTGCAAAATTTGGATGAGACCCCGCAAAGCCAAGAACCTAAGATTTACTAGGAAGACCGGACCCTATGTGGGTTCCCTACGTATCACGCCCCGAAAGACGAGAATTAGGTATGCGTAGATCGGGCATATTGGATACGGGCGAGAATTAAAAAAAACAACTAATTTAGAGAAAATATATTTTTTTTGCTTTTTCTTGAAAAATGATGAAACGTGCAAAATCTTTTTGGATTTTCTTTTACTTTTTTTCCGATTTACGGAAAACGATGAAAAAGTGCAAAATCTTTTTTTTGAATTTTTTCATTTTCATTTTTTTTCTTGAAAAAGTGTGAAAGAAAATTATAACTTGACCCCACTTGCTTCATCTTCACACTTCACCCTCTCTTTTTCTTTTCTTTTTTTTTATTTTATTTCATTTGCCCTCAATTATCATTCGTCCACCAAATGACCCTTTTACCCTAGAAGAAATGCAACATGCAGCACATTAGGATGCATCAGGATAGTCTTTTCTTTTCTGGTGCACCTATCCTAGACGGACCTAACCCATGTGTTGAGTCCCCCAAGTCAAATGCACATGACGCAAACAAGTGTTCCTACTAGAGATCCGCCATGAGGCTGAGTTGTTCTAGATTCAAAACCTGGATATATGTTCTAGACTGTGTACCCGAACGGACAACTCAAGCCGAGGATGGGGCTACGTACCGGGAACTAAAAGGTCATCCGGCTTAGTAACTTGTCCGAACCTCTTTCTTATTTCAAGGTATGACACTAACAGAATAGGGAGTCTCGACCAGCAAGCACATCCTTGAAGATGCGAAGAGGAGTTTCGTAGCAGTCTATAGACAATTCAGATAAAGCGGTAAAAGCATCATTTAGCACATTATGCCAAAACATGTAACAAAATCAGATAATAGATAAAGCCAAATATAACAATTCATCTAAGCTCGAATTCTGAACCATAAACCAGAAGTTCTGGGTTCTTGACCTCAGCCGAGTCGCCAGAGCTGTCACACCACCTTTTTTACTATACCCCCATAAAGGGAGTATAATAAAGGAGTTTTTCCAATTAAAGGACAACCAAAACGAAAGTATTTATTAAAAGATTCAGAGTCGCCACTTGAGATTATTTTATGGTGTCCCAAGTCACCGGTTCAAATCCCGAGTCGAGGAAAAGATTGACTCTGTTTAACAGTCCGCAAACCAAAAATTCGGGTAAGGAATTCTATTAACCCGGGAGAAGGTGTTAGGCATTCCCGAGTTTTGTGGTTCTAGCACGGTCGCTCAACTGTTATAATTAGCTCAATTATCTGATTTAAAACATTTTAGACCTATGTGCAATTTTAGCTTTATAACCGCTTTCATTTGATTCTAAGGAAAATTCAACGTCACGTAAAACGCATTTTGAATCACGTCACATAAATGCACCCGCAGTCCACAACACATTTTATATAATATTGGAATTTGGATTTGGGTCACATAAATGCGCACCCGAGTTTAGGAAGGTAATTTTACTTACGCGCCTAAAGCAACTACACATTTTTGACTTTGCGAGGGCCATGAAAATTTGCTAAATGGCGCGCCTCGATTTCTAAAGGATTAAGAACGCTTAAATCAATCTATGAGTGTTTATAATATTGTCCTATACTAATTTGTGATAAGTTGGAGGCATCAAGGACAAATTTTAGAGCATCTACCTACAGATATTTAATCCTTTATAGTTCACAGTACCAAATGATTCTACAGCAAAAAGACCGGCCAACATCTCTTCAATTAATTATCAAATATGAGGCACCTAATCATAACGCAAAACTAAATAATTCTGAGCTTTGATTGAACAGAAACGTGCATTCCTAGCTATGTATCCATGAGCAACGACAAAAGAATAGCAAAACTAGGCAACATTAACTTCTTCACCTAAGACCAACAAGATATGAAGCTACAGAAGCAATACTAGGTAATATTAATAACAGAATAACCATTGCAAACTACAGAAGCACTAATTGAAGGAGAAACGAATAATTACAAAGCTGCAGAAGCAATTTTTTTAAAAAAAACAGAAATCTAAAATCTCAACTTACATCGGCGCCAATGACTGGACATGAAAACCTTGCTGGAAACCTCAGAACAATGTCCTTCGACGGCCTCGAAACTCGTCGGAATTTAAAACGTCAAACAATAGAAGAGGCCAATCGCTAAAAAAACTCAACCAAAGCACAGCATAGTCAGAAACTGATAAACGGGGTAGTAAAGCATAGCAAATCGCTGAGAAAGCATTTTCTGACGAAAGCACACTCAAACGAAGCCACGACGGCCTGAGACAGTCATTCCCAAGAATAGTACTTCAGCGACTAAATAGAGCAGCGGCTAGCTTTTCTCTTGGGGTGGTCGTTCATGGCGGAAATGGAGTGTCGTTTGGTGTTAGATAAAGATGAAATTCATATTTGAGCTCTTCTTTTCTATCAAAATATGTCCGAAATTTATCCAGATTCCTTTGTTTATGCCCGTTTTCCGTTCTGGTACGTGTGTGTGTGTTTCTCGTCTGTGGAAGTGAGGAAGATGGGTAAGGGTGGTGAGGCGAGCTGGTGATGGAAGTAGGGGTTGTTGCTTTTGGCGTTTAGGGTGGGTGGAGTGAAGAAGGGGGGTCTCTCTTTGCGTTCTGTGGCTCACCTCCCTTCTCATTTAGGTCTCTAGGTTTATTTAAGAAGAAAGGTTTGGGCGTTGGGTCGGGTCGGGTCGGGTCGAATCGGTTTGGGCTGGGTTAGAAGATGGGATAGTTTAAGTGAAGAAGGGGTATTAAAAGATTTGGGCTCACTCATTTCATTGCCCAATTTTGAATCTAAGACCAAGCTCTTCAATCTCCTTTTCTTTTTTTATTTTCTTTCTTTTTCTTTAATTAATTAAATACCTAAGTCAATTCAAATTGTAAAATTAAGCTAATTATCTAACCATAATATTTATAAAATTTAGTTGATCCTAAATTTAAAGAGAAAACTTAATAATCCAAAATTAAAAGCTAAGAATGTAAAAATGAGCCATTTTTGTAATTTTTATTTTTAATAAAGTAATTAATTAATTATCTAATCCTAAAATGTGAACACAAACTCTAAATGCAATACATGGCATTTTTTGGTATATTTTGATTTTAATGGAGATTAAATATGCACAAAAATGCAAATAATTAATAAAATTGTACAAAAAAAATCCTATAAAATTGGAAAAAATTATTTTCTGATATTTTATGGGAGTAATTCATATAGGAAAAAAATCACGTGCTCACACTAGGGAGATCAGAAGGAAACACATCAGTGAACTCCCGAACTATTGGAACTGAATCAAACGTCGAAGACTCTGCGGTGGTGTCCCGAACATAAGCCAAATACGCCAAACACCCCTTCTCGACCATTTGTCGAGCTTTCAAGAAAGAGATAACCCGACTAGATGTATACATTGTGGAGACCTTCCACTCAAACCCGGGCAACCCTGGCATCGCTAAAGTAACAGTCTTGGCATGGCAATTTAGGACGGCGTACGGAGATAACCAATCCATGCCAAGGATGACCTTAAAATCGATCATATCAAGCAACATGAGATCTGCTCTAGTCTTGAAACCATAGAATGTGACCACACAGGACCGGTAGATCTGATCCACAACCACATAATCGCCCACATTTGGACACATGAATAGGAGTGCCCAAGGGCTCAAGAGCAATAACCAGAAAACGAGCAAACAGAGATGACACATACGAATAGGTAGACCCTGGATCAAACAATACTGAAGCATCTCTACTGCAAATAGAAATAATACCTGTGATGACAACATCTGAGGCCAATGCATCTTGCCTAGCCGGAAGGGCATAGAATCTAGCTGGAGCGTCGGCTGGCTGGCCTCCACCTGACTGAGCAATAGCTGGCTAACCTCTCTATGCCTGACCTCCAACTCTAGGAAGGCCCCTACTAGTCTGCCCTCCACCTCTAGGTGACGGGGGAGCCAGTGATGAAATCATAGGCTTCTGACCCTGTTGTACTGCCTTGACCGAAGCCTGGGGCAGTATCTCCTCATATGACCAAGGTCTCCGCACTCGAAATAACCCCGAGGCGCGGCGACCTGCTGCCCTGATAGCTGACCCTGATGGCCTGTAGACCCACTGGAAGAAGCCTGAATAGCCGGTGTACCTTACGAACTCTCCAGCATAGCACTAAAATAAGAATCAGAAGAACCTTGAAGACCTGAATACCCATCGGATGAACCTTGAATAGCTGGTGGCTGGTAAGAACTCTCTGGTATGGCGCTAAAATAAGGATGCGCTGGAGCACCCCGAGCATGTGGTGGTGCTGAATATAGGGGCATGCTGGGTTGTCCCCTCCCATACTGACCTATGACCCTATCTGGGGCACATCTGAATTCTCCGAAGAATCTAGCCCTCTTATCATGTTGCATCTATTCCCTACCCCTCGCCCTAAATCCTCTAAGCAATCTCCACTACTAACTGATAAGGAGTCCTCATCTCCACCTCTTGGGCCATGTTGGCCCTGATGCCAGAATGCAACCCTAGAACAAACCTCCGCACCCTCTTTGTGTCAGTAGGAAGTATCATCAATGCATGGCGGGATAGCTTAGAAAACCTCACCTCATAATCGGTCACAGATATCTGACCCTGCTTAAGCTGATCAAACTGATACCGTAGCTCTTCCCTCTCAGATGGTGGAATATACCTGTCCAGAAACAACTGCATGAACTGACTCCAAGTGATAGGAGGAGAACCTGCTGGTCTGCCTAGAATATAAGACTGCCACCATTTGCAGGCCCTACCCTCTAGCTAAAAAGTAGTGAAGTCAACCCCACGCGACTCCAATATCCTCATGTTGTGCAGTCTGTCCCTACACCTATCAATAAAGTCCTAAGAATTCTCATGACACTCACCCCCAAAGACAGGAGGGTGAATTCTAGTCCATCTATCCAACAGCTTCTAAGGGTCACAATCTATAGCAGGTCTGGGTCGGGTATCATTGCAGCAACTGGCTGAGCCCCCTCGTCGGGTAGTGCACCTGGAGTCTGATACACTTCAGTTGCATGACCATGAGCCTGAGAAGTAGGGGTGTGTGTTCCCCCTCCTACCTATGATGTATCTGGATCTGCTGGAAATAGACCAGCTTGAGTCATGGTATCCATGAATCATAGCATACGACCCATGACCTTCTGGAATCCCAGTGTTGTCATAAAGTCTATAGGGGTAGGCTTAGTTGCGGGCACCTCGCCCTTCTCCTCAATGATAGGATCTCTCGCAGGATCTGCTGGTGGTACTACTGATATATTTTTAGGACGCCCTTGTCCCCTACCTCGGGTCGGTGCCCTCCCCCGGCCTCTGCCTCTGCCTCGGCCTCTTGCAACGGGAGGAGCAGCCCCTCCCGGGTCTGAAACATTAGTCGTGCATGTCCTCACTATCTGTGAGAGAATAAAAGAGGGAAATTTAGTATACCAACCACTGCAAGATAGAAATGAATAACGAGTAGTCTTCCTAACACCCTATAGTCTCTCAAAGATAAATAAAGACATCTTCGTACAGATCCGCAAGACTCTATTAGGTTTTTTCATGACTTGTGAGACCTATGTGAACCTAGTTCTATGATACTATGTTATCACGACCCATTTCCATAATAGATTGTGATGGCGCCCAACACCATTGTCAGGCAAGCTAATGCGGAAATATAATTAAGTTCTCATTTTGCTTTCGCCAAAAATAAGTGCAGCAATTCCTTAAGTTAAAGTTAAAACTAGAAATGATTAGTAATGTGCCAAAAATAATAATACAACCCTAAAATAATAGTCTACTAATGTGTATGCCAAGACCTGGTGTCACAAGTAGTGGACATCTAGAAGAATGTACAAAAGAATAAAACTATCCCACTCTTCGAGGTAGAATGGACAACAAAAGTAAAGAAAGACCCCATCAAGCTACTGAACGGCACAAGAAGGAAACAGCTCACCGCGGAAGTCTAGAACTATGAATCAGGGGCGCGCACCAGACTGATAGCAAGATGTACCTGCCTCAGATCTTGTACAATTAAGTACAGAAGTGTAGTATGAGTACATAAACAATATGCACCCAGTAAGTATCACGTCTAATCTCGAAGAAGTGGAGATGAGAGGTCGACTTGATACTTAGTACGGTCAAATAATATAATAAAGTGTTATGCTAAGAATGGGAGTCACAAATAATCAACAGTTTGTAGCAAGAGGTAATAAGTCATAGTCTTAACAATTTTATAGTTAACCACTTACATTTCAAGTATTTAGCAGAACAGGTCATGATAAGATTTCACATAGATATTATGCCGAGGTCGACGGTCCGATCCAACAGAAAATAAACTGTGCACTACCAGAGAATGGCGCGAACCATAGATGTATCTATTTCTACTGAGGTGATTGGCCCGATCCACATATATCAATTAATATAAAGAAAACACATGAAAGCGCATTTATTTTCAAACAAATTCATACAAGTTTCCAACAAGTGTATACATTCACTTATATTCCTTTTCAAGTCTCTAGTATATCCAAAGTGATCACATTAGCAAGAAAATATAGAGACATTCACAAATATACCATGATACTGGTTCTAAACTACCCCGACAATTAGCATAATAGTAGCTATGCATGGACTCTCGTCACCTAGTGCGTACGTAACCCCCGCATTTAGTAGCAAATTACCCAATTATTACACCTATGGGGATAATTCGCTCTTACAAGGCTAGAAAGGAGACTTACCTCACTTCAAAGTGTACTTCCAATACCAAGAACGAGCCCAAACCTTCAATTCAGAGCCGAACGATCCAAAACTAGTTAAATGAGGTAGGAACTAGTCAATTTAAGCTCACAAGTTCATATTCTAGCTATTTAAGCAATTTCCCAACCCTTACCACAATTTCCTAAAATTCGGCCCTGGGCCCACGTGCCCCGATTCTGAAATTTTTCGAAGGAAGTTGTTCTCTATAACCTAAGGATCAATAATATATGATTTTTAAATCATTTCATAACAAATTTCGTGGTTAAATTTAACTTTTATCAAAACCCTAGGTTTTGCTCTAACCCCATGATTTTACCTTAATCCTAGTGTTTAATCTATCTAAGACACAAGTATTAAACTAGGAATAGGTGGGATAAGCTTACCTCAAGATGCTAGGTGAAAGTCTTCTCTCAAAAGTTCCCAAAATTGCCAATGAAGGAGTGAAAAGTGGCAAAAATGACTTAGAACCCGAATTAATTGAAGCTCACTGCTTCAACGATTTTCGCATCTGCAGTCAGGGGACCGCATCTACGGTCCCGCTTCTACGGGAAATTGGGCGCATCTACGAAACCGGCCAAGCAGGTTGCGACTGCTTTTGCGGTCTTGTAGCCGCTTCTGCGGTTTCGGATTGGCCTACCTTGGCCATATCTGTGATAGGTGGACCGCTTCTGCGGTCTCGCACATGTGGTCGACCTACCGCAGGTGCGGTTATGACAGAAGCAGATGCTTCAGCACTTCTCAATATTTCCAACTTCACTTGAGCCTCGTTCGTCTGACACTCGAGGCTCTCGGGCCCTGCCCGAACATACCGACAAGTCTAAAATCATGAAACGAACCTACTCAAACCTTCGGATCGCCCAAAATAATGCTAAATCTAAGAATTACTCCCTAAAACCAATTGAATCAAACTTATGACCTTCAAGTTCTTAATTTTCCTCTAACGAGCCGAAATGCACTTGAACTGCTCGGATTGACACCAAATTTTACGAGCAAGTCTTAAATATTTATCGGACCTGTACCGGGCTCCAGAACCAACATACGAGCTTGATACCCATGTGATCAATCATTAATTAGTTTCTTTAAATCCTTAAAATTTCAGTTTAATAATTTCTATTAAAAATTCATTACTCGGGCTAGGGACCTCGAAATTCGATTCGGGCGTACACCCAAGTCCCATATTTTCCTACGGACCCTCCGGGACCGTCAAAACACAAATCCGGGTTGGTTTGTTCAAAATATTGATCAAAGTCAAACTTAGCCTTTTAAGAAAATCCTAAGGAATCAAATGACCGTATTTCAACCCAAACTCTTTTAAATTTCGAACCAACCATCCCCGAGGGTCGTAAATTGGTTAAAACAAGTGGGGGATATTTTATTTAAGGGAACGGGGTTCTAAAAAGTAAAACAATCAGTCGGATCGTTACAATTATTCTGTATCGGTGTTAAAGAGGAAACTATACAGGTGATAGCTAGCATCATTCAACAATTTGTGTTTCTATTACCTCGTGTTTATTTATGATACTTATTGAGTACATTGGATCGATTGTACTCATACTACACTTTTTACTTAATTGTGCAGATCCAGGTGTGGGGACCAGTTACCAACAATAGGCTTGCTTGTTGGATTATCTGCTAGAGGCAAGTTGAGTTGCATCTTTGATTGCAGTTTGACTTATCTTTTCCTTTCATACTGTTGTTGTAATTCAGATAGTGTATTTATTATTCAGTTTCAAACTTGTATTCATTATATAAGCTCATGACTTCGTACTTACTAGTTTCTGGGATTTACTTTGTATTAGCAGTTTTATCGCATTGAGACCTTAGACTTATGCTATTTATATAATTTGTTGCCTTCGTAATCATGTTTCGTCTTGCCTAGCCGGTGTGTTAGGCGCCAGCACAATTTGTAGGAATTTTGGGTCGCAACATTCATAGTGACATAATTATTCAACAAGTCGCATTGAATGTTTCCAGCAATGTACATTGACTTTGGATAAGTGTATTTGTGTTTTACCAAGTTTTCCATTACTGGTGAAGTAGCCTGACGCATATCAAATTGTTCATTAACTGGGCATGTGTGAACTTTGTTGAAGCTTATAACTTTGAAAATATGAGACTTGTTTTACCTTGATACTTTAAAACCCAAGAATAATTTTGATATATGCAATCAATGAAGTACCTCTTATCATAGAGGTATAAAGTTAATTTATAATATATGTCAATTAACCAAATGGTATACTATCACAATTATGAAGGTTAAAAATAACCAGTTAACTTGTTGAAACTAACCCAAAGAAAAGTACATCAGCAAAATCGGATGGCATCATTAGGTAGTATATTTAGTGATTGAACCAGGAGTTGGTAAAATTGTTCAAATCCAAATAGGTGTTTACTGAAAATTCTCGACACTATATTCAAATCAACATCAACAAATACCTTACATAATATTCCACAACATATATACATAATAATCTTATACTATACCAATATCCTACTAGAATTAAAATCTCATACACTCCTTCCCGAGCACGATTTTCAAACTTTAAATTGAAAATAATTCTTGATTGCATAGTATCTTATGACATTACGTATGGTTTCCTGACCCACGTTAATTTTTTGCGTGTAAAGCGTCGATAGTTCTATTCATATCATTGTCTCCTATAACCCTATAATTTTTCTGTTGTCAACATATCAACAACTTCATTTTCACGGTGTGATGCTGCTTTCAAGTTCATGTTTTGTATTTTTATCTTTGGTATTACAGCCGATATCATGGCCGAGTAGCTCGCATATGCATTATTGTCCTTGACCGTAATATATAAGAAAAAGCCTGTCACATCCGAATTTTTCCCTTTCAATTTGATACACATCTTCAAAGCCACATTATTATTTACTATTAATGATGGATAACCATTTTTAACAGTATACTTGATATCTAGGGTTATCATATTCTCCTTATGAAGATGCTTTAAAATCTCGACCAGTAAATCATCTTAATTTCAATTTGATTTGATTAACATGCCATCAATTTCAAAAAAAATCCATAAAACGATTATCATCACCACAATACTGCTAACGATCTGGCTACACAAGAGAAGAAATTTGAGGGGTACCGATGATCATTTTAAGTTTTAGTGGTAGAGGTTGTCATAAAGTCCCAGTAGTGGGGTATTTTTGTCCTTTGCCTAAAATCTTCAAAACTTTTGAATTCCAAGTATATTTTGTAATATATCATAAAAGGGAAGTTTTTAAAGAGAACTCTTTGTTAAGTTAAATTCCAAGGTTTCAATGATGACAATGTTCACTTACCTTATTTTACAGGAATCATCAAAAGGAAAGAAAACCAATGCGAAGCTATCAAAAGATGTGATTGCTAAATCAATGGACCTGAAGAAGGAATAAAAAATCTACAGATCTATTCGACCTTAATCAAGGAAGTCGGATTACAAATCAAGGAGCTATTGCCAACAAAATATTCAGTATCCTTAATTAAGCTCAATCAAAGGCTTGATTGTCTCATCAATGAAAGCTATGACAAGGAAAGTCACGATCAAATCCGAGCCTTCTCAAGAGAAGAATTCGAAGAGGTATCCCTTGGGTCAAATCCTTTTAAAGATATCCTGCCTCTATTCTTGTTCAAGGCTCAACGACTCTTTTCTCTCCTATAAGAAGTTTGCTAAGATCAAATGGAAGACTTGCGCAAATACACACATTATTTTCTAAGTCTCTCTACTTCTTAGCCTAAACATTGTAATCCTTAGTTTACTAGTGTCTCAAAAGATAGAAAGAGTTAATATACAAAAGAGAGTTGTGTCATTATTAGAGGTTCATTGTTGATGTACTTCGTTGGTGGTGAACAAATTAAAACCATCCTTGTTGTAATACTTTCAAGATCTAAAGGGAACCCTTGTGACCCAAGCGAAACTGGATGTACGTACCACACTGGTATATAACTAGTGTAAAATCGTTCTGTGTCATTCTCTTTCATTTCACTGTTATTTTACTTTTTGCTCTCGATCTAGTCAACTAAAATCATCGTTATTTGAATAATTTTTAATAAACCACAATTAACCCTCCCCCCCCCCCTCCCCC
>MU696965.1:23145-49369 GCA_026770625.1 Nicotiana glauca | reverse complement strand
CCCATGTACTTTCAATTGGTATCAGGGTAAGGCTCACAAACTTTTCTTAACAGCTAGTGAGAAAAAGATCATGGGATCAAAGACAGTTGTTGGTGCACTATTTCAAGAGGTAACCTCTCAAGTTCAACGACCATACTTCAATGGATAATACTTCGCTCATTGGAAAGTGTATATGGAAACATACACTATTTCATATGACATCAAAGTCTAGCGGGTGATCAAAAAGGGAAATCTTCCAATTTCCCCAAATAAGGATGAGAATAGCCAAATAATAGTATCCAGTGATCCACTTGACTTAGATGACTACATTGAAGAGCAAGTTGTTGTCATAATTGTGAATGCCAAAGCAAAAAATCTATTGTACATGCTATCTGTGGTGAAAAATATGAAAAGATCTCAAGCTGTGAAACTGCTAAAGAGATGTGGGACAAACTGAAAATCACATATGAAGGGACCTACAAGGTAGAAGAAACGAGGATAAATCTCTTGGTTCGTGAGTATGAGCTATTTCAAATGAAGGACGAAGAATATGTTGAAGAAATGTTCTCCAGGTTCAACAAAATTCTTGGTGATCTGAAGTTCTTTGGTAGAATAATAAAAAGTGGAGAACAAGTCAGAAAAATTCTTAGAAGTCTATATGATGTGGCAGCCAAAGGTCATCCCACTCGAATATGAGGATCTTGACAAAATATCCTATGATGAAATCAGAGGTGATCTAACAGATTTTGAAAAAATTCACTTGGATAGACAAATTCAACAAGAAAAGAAGAAAACAGTCACCTTCAAAGCAACTGTGGTTGAACTAGAAGATGAAGGAGGAGGACATGATAAAAATATGGCCATGCTTTCTCAAGTTGTAACTAGCATGATAAAGAAAAATTGAAATAGCAGAAGAGGTAAACCAAACTTCAGAAAGGGAAGGATAAACAATGAAAAATGATGGAAGATGCTACGAATGTGGTAAACATGGATGTATACGGCTAAAATCGGAGAGCCCAATTTTATGATTATTATGACATCCCGCAGCCCGCTTTTAAAAGGTTCGAGTCCAGTTCGAGGTTCGAACCCGAGGTTCTTATATGATCGACCCTAGGGTAGAGTAAATCAACGGTTATAATGAATGAATGAATGAGAGATTCCCAAGGCACATGATTAAAGTTGACCAAGTCTCTTAGGCTACTTCAAGCATGTACCGTGGTATTAAATGGATATACTAGCCGTATATCTTTGTAATTGTATACGGCTAAAATTAGAGAGCCCAATTTTATGATTATTATGACATCCCGCAGCCCGCTTTCAAAAGGCTCGAGTCCAGTTCGAGGTTCGAACCCGAGGGTCCTACATGCTCGACCCTAGGGCAGAGTAAATCGATGGCTATAATGAACGAATGAGAGATTTCCAAGGCACATGATTAAAACTGATCAAGTCCATTAGGCTAGTTCAAGCTCATACCATGGCATTAAATGGATGTACCAGCCATACATCTTTGTAACTATATACGGCTAAAATCAGAGAGCCTGATTTTATGATTATTATGGCATGCCGCAACCCGCTTTCAAAAGGCTCGAGCCCAGTTCGAGGTTCAAACCAAGGGTCCTATATGTTTGACCCGAGGGCAGAGTAAATTGATGGCTATGATGAACGAGTGAGAGATTCCCAAGGCACATGATTAAAGTTGACCAAGTCTATTAGGCTAGTTCAAGCCTGTACCGTAGAATTAAATGGTTGTACCAACCATATATATTTGTAATAAATGCACTTGTACTAGGTTGGGATTCCTCATGATATATAAAGGGGATCCTTTTCTTTTTTGTAGGGACAACATTCAATACAAGAACATTCTCTGCTCTCTAACTTAAACATACTATCTTGATTCCATTACTTATATTCATTGCTTGTATTCATTGTGTTCTATTTATTGATCTTCATTTATTGCTTATTATTGGCCATTAAAAGCCTCCATCAAAGCTCTCAAAACTGTTAGCCCTTCATCGGCCATTCATAGCTCAACATTGAGCTCGACCTCGAGGCCCTGTATAGTTAGGCTCGAGGCTCCGATTCTCAGCCACTCGGTTTGCTTAAACATACTCAAGTTCTTATTTTATTTTTCTAGTCTCACACTTAGCATCTATTTCCTAACAACTAGCATAAAAATAGATCACATTTTTAGAACTACAAAATCAAATCTAATTGTAATTACCATTTTCAAGGTAAACAATGGACACAATCAAGCTGACTGTCCAAAACTAAAGAAGAAGTTGAGCAAGAACCTTCAAAGGAAGAAGTCTTTTGGAGCATGAGTGATGAAGAAGATTCTGATCATGAAGAAATTGCACATATGTGCTTCATGGACATATACGATGATAGAAATGAAGAATCAGGAGAGTGTGGGTTCTCAGGAAACAGAGGAGCAAATGAAGAAGAAGACTCAGATCAACTTGGTCTCATGGCAGATAAGGGAACTAGTGAGGTATGTCCCCCAAATTTCCCTAATTGTTATGAACTCCAAGAACTTGTGTATATTGCTCTTGCGGATATTGAAATAATTCTAAATGAACTCAGAAAGATTCAAAGAGAAAAAGAAAGAATGGGCCCTGAAGCTAGAAGTTTGTGAGATTGAACATGATATGTTACAGGAAGAAGTAAATGAACCCCAACTTCAATTGAATGGATTGCAAAAACCCACTAGTCATAGTTCAGTCAAATCAAATCAGAATGTTCATCACAAACAGAAGAAATTTCATGCATGTTACTTTTGTGGTAAAAATGGCCATAATATTAACCAATGCAGGAACAGAATCAAAGTAGAAAAAGACTCTGAAAATTCAAATAGTCCGTCTTGTTTTTATTGTGGTAAAAAGGGCCATACCACAAATTGCTTCAGGTTCAAGGATGACAGAAGATGATTTTGGCGACCCAAATCCTCAAATCAAACTAACACTCAGCATTCTAACCTTTCAGGATCCAAACAAGCTTGGGTACCTTAAAACAAGTAATTTTGTTTTGCATGAATACCGCAAGAAGAATCGAAAAGGAAAATGGTATCTCGACAGTGCGTGTTCCAAACATATGACTGGTAAATAATAATTTTTCATGACAATCAACCAAACTAGATTGAGGAACAGTCACATTTGGAGACAAATCCAAATAAAATGTAATTGGTGTCAAAAATGTTCCTCTAAGCTCAACATGTGATGTAGATGAAGTCTACCTGGTTGATGAACTTGGCTACAATCTCCTTAGCATTAGTCAACTATGTGACAATGGCTATAAGGTTCGTTTTAATAAACATGGTTGGTTTATAGAAGATGAATCAGGTAAAGTCATTCTTTCAGGTAATAGAGATAGAAATGTCTATACCATTAATAACCTAGATAATCTTGGGGATCAAATCTGCCTTGATTCTGTAATTGATGATCCCTGGTTCTGGCATAGAAAACTTGGTCATGGCAGCATGCATACTATTCAAAAGCTTTCTAAACATGATCTCATTATTGGAATTCCGAAACTAGATTTTTAAAATGATCATATTTGTGATGCATGTCGACTAAGAAAACAAACTCGCTCATATTTCAAAATAAAGAATTTTGTTTCCACCTCAAAACCTCTCCAACTATTACATATGGACTTATTTGCTAGAACTGTTAGCACAGGTGGTAGAAAATATGCTTTTGTCATTGTGGATGATTTTTCCAGATTTACCTGGGTTATGTTTTTAAGTCATAAAGCAGATGCTGTAAAGAATTTTAAAGTTTTCTGTAAGAAGGTTCAATAAGAAAGGAGTTACTACATCTCTTCTATCAGAAGTGATCATGGAGGAGAATTTGAAAGGAGAAATATTGAAAACATTTGCAACGATCAAAGAATCTCTCACAACTTCTCTTCACCAAGATCTCCGCAACAAAATGGAGTGGTAAAGTATAAAAATATAACTCTACAGGATATGGCAAGAATCATGATTGTGGAAAATTCTCTACACCACCATTTCTGGGCAGAAGCGGTAAGCACAACATGTCATATATCACCATGTGTCTGATTCGACCAATCCTCAAAAAGACACCGTATGAATTGTGGAATGATAAGAAACCCAATATTAGCTATTTTTACCCTTTTGGATGCAAATGCTTCATTCACAATAATGGTAATTTCGATCCTAAAAGTAATGAAGGTATATTTCTTGGTTACTTTCCTTCAAGTAGAGCATATATAGTTTATAATAAAGTAACACTTTGCATTTAAGAATCAATCATGTTGTTTTCGTTAATACTAACCCTCGTCCAAGGAATGAAAAACTTCCTGAAGATGAGGAAATTCCTTTTGTCCCTAAATATGTCATTACAAGAAATGATCATCAAAGTGAATCTGCTGATCAGCAAACTCAACCAGCTGAAGAGTATGTAGAAATTCACGAACCATCTCAAACAGATCAGTCGACTAATGTAGAAAGAGATTATCCCTGAAACACTCCAAAGGAATAGAAAAGTGAACCTGGCTATTCTCACATATTTATTATAGGATATCCACAGGAAGGAATCACTACAAGAATATCTCAGAAGAACAAATATCATGTGGCCCTGATTTCTCAACTTGAGCCAAAGAAAGTGGATGAAGCTCTGAAAGATACTCACTAGATAAGTTCTATGAAAGAGGAACTAGATCCATTTGAAAGAAACGAAGTATGGGATTTGGTTCCAAGACCTTCAAACCACTCAATCATTGGAAGTAAATGGGTATTTCAGAAACAAATTGAATGAATTTGGTCAAGTGGTTCGAAATAAAGCAAGATTTATTGCTCAAGGATACTCTCTGCAAGAAGGAATAGACTATGACGAAACCTTTGCTCATGTAAAGTCAAGCGGTATTCCAATGAGTCCAACAACAATGCTCGATGAAGACAATAATGGAGAAAAGTTTGATGAAACCATGTATAGAGGGATGATTGGATCCCTATTGTATCTCACTGCTAGTCGACTAGATATTATGTTCAGTGTATGCAAGTGTGCAAGATTCCAAGGAATCTCATCTCACTGCTGTAAAACGAATTATTAGATATCTAATTGGCACTTCTGATCTAGGATTATGGTATGATTGTTCTAACAATTTTGCCTTAAAATGTTTTTCAGATGTAGATTTTGAATGGACAAAATTGATAGGAAAATCACTAGTGGCACGAGTCAACTCTTAGGAAATGCATTAGTGTCTTGGAATAGAGAGAAACAAAATTGTGTCGCCCATCAACAACTAAAGCAGAATATTTACCTGTCGGAAGCTATTGTACACAAGTTCTATAGATTATGCATCAATCTTTTGACTATGATTTATCTCTTACCTCTACTCCTATATTTGTGATAATACCAGTTATATTTTCTTACAAAAATTCTGGGCATCATTCTAGAGCAAAGGATGTAGAAATTAAGCATCATTTTATCCTTAATCATGTATCTAAAGGTGATATTGTCTTAGAATTTATTACTACAGATTCTCAACTTGCCGATATTTTTATAAAACCTCTTTTGAAAGAAAGATTTCGTTTTCTTAGGAAAAAGATTGGCATTTTGCCAAATTTGTAAATCAATTTTTTTACCGTGTTCTAAAATATTTTATTTCCTTAAGTATGTGTGGCTTAATTAATTTTTATGTAGGTATAATAATTGCTTCATTGTCAGTACCGTCGATCATTCACTTCAGAAGCATCACTTCCTTCTGAACTCTCATTTTCCTTTAACCAAGGCGACCTTTCGTTCGTCCAAAAGCATCGATAAAAACCCTTCCATCTTTGTTACTCTCTCCATTCTTATCAAACCAATTGTTTTACCATGGCCAAAAGACACCCCTCTTCCTTCACTGCAACCAGACGAAGCCGAAGGTTTCAAAAACCCGTCAACATTGAAGAACCTATAGACTTGGAGCCGTCCATTAACTCAAAATTCCTCAAGACGGATAATGAGAGTAGTGAGTCTTCTGAAAATCCTCCCATTAGTAATAAAAAGGCAGGCAAAGGCGTATGGAGAAAACCCCCCAAAAAGGTTGCATGCAAGAAAACAAAGATAGAGAACACTGAATTCGGACCTGAGGACAAGTTGATATTTTATGGCCCGAACTAAAAAGCAAGGTTTGAGTCCTACAAGTCAAAATCTATGGCTTATGGACTCTCTGTAAGTCTTTCTCTCATGAAAAATCTGTTCTGTTATGTGACCTCTATATTTGATTTTCAGTATCTTTCTTCGTTGTTTGACATTGTTGGTAACTCTGTTTATGAGGAACATGTGAGGATGTTTTATGCAAATATGTTTGTGAATGACAAAGATCATTTGGAATCTATGGTGTTAGGCACTAGAATTGTTTTGGACTCTTATCAATTTAAAAATATTTTCTCTGTTAAGTTTAGTTGGTTTGATGTTTTTGTGCAAAATTCTTGGCCAAAAGATTTTGAAGTATCCTTTAAAGAATCCAAAGCCTTTTTACCTGATAACCCTCCTGATATTGGCCCCAAGAACATAAAGTTTGAAACTGTGTCTTGGCCCACATGATTTCTACCACTTTACTCCCCAGAACTGGGTCTCTTAGATCTTTATCCACTAGGATGTTATTGTCCTTTACCGTCTTGTCAATAATAAAAGATTGGATTGTTTTGTGTGGATTTGCCAATACATTCTTGAAAGTATTAGGGAAATATCTTCCTCTGCTACTTGTTTACAATATGGTCTGCTCATCTCACACATTCTCGAAGTTATTAAGGTAGATTTGGCACCCTTTACATCCAAGCACATTACCGGCACTTATGATAAGGCAGCATTTTCAATGATAGGGTACACCTTGGGTGATGATGGATGGGTTAAATGTGCCATAGTTGATACTATTCTAGTGCTAGTTGAAGTTCAAACTAAATAACCAGCATCTCAGTCGATTGCCTCTTAAAATCTTTAGCAGATGTAGAAATATTTGGATGAGGTGAAACAGCTAGTAGTTGAGATGAAGGAACAGGTGGATAGATCAGGGAAGTTTCTAAGGAGACAGGTACAGATGTGTCTAAGCTTATAATCGATATAAGAGCTATGCGGAGATAAGGAACATGGGCATTCAATTCTATGACTGAAAAGATGGATAAGCTTGTTAAAGAAGTCGAGAATTTCTATGACTCCTTCTGCACCAAAGTGATCAACACCCTCAAATACTTCCTGGGAAGAAGCTAATGTGTATTTGTGTGATGGGTTCAAAAATAATATTTTCTCTTTTCTTGTTTTTGCTTACTTGTTGGTGGTCCTAACAATATTTTTTGCTTGGGTATGTATAACATATGCATCTGCTGAAGGCATTATTTTTTATGCACAATCTAGCTTGTTATTATGTATATTGCTTCATATATTACGTGTCTTGGTTGTTTTCTTTCCCTTTTGGATTGATGTCAAATGGGGAGAACATGTAAAGAAGTAAATAGGTAAAGAAGTAATTCAACCTTTCAGGGGGAGCAAGCATCATGCAAGGGGAGCAACTTAGGAAGTAAAATAAAAAGGGAAGTCTCATAGTTAATGTTTATTCTCTATTGATTGTCATCATAAAAAGGGGGAGACTGTTAAGTTAAATTCCAAAGTTTCAATTATGACAATGTTCACTTACCTTGTTTTGTAGGAATCATCAAAAGTAAGAAAGCCATGGAGAAACTATCCAAAGATGTGATTGCTAAATCAATGGACCTGAAGAAGGAATAAAAAATTTGCAGACCTATTTGGCCTCGATCAAGGAAATCATATTACAAATCAAGGAGCTATTGCCTGCAAATATTCAGTATCCTTAATTAAGCTCAATCAAAGGCTTGATGTCTCGTGAATGAAAGTGTTGACACCCAATTTTTTCCTATGTATTTTCAATATGTAAAATACTTTCAAAACATCATATATATGCATATATAAGTCTGTCCAAGTGTTTTATTATTTTTTTCATACTTTTCAAAGATTTAAATTGATTTATTCTCCCCCCTTGTTATCCATAAAATCTCAATAATTATTTTCAAAATTAATATTTTGGTAATTCATCTATTGTATTTTTATATTTATACCAAAATATGGCTAAGATAATTTTTGCATACTTTTACAAATTCATTTAGTATTTTTTAAGCTAAATTGTACATAATTGCAATATTAGCAATTTTTAAGGTTTAATTATGGCTTATATTCATAAAATTGAGTATGGTATTTTTAAATTATTAATTATGTGTTATAAATCATTTTAATATTTTCAACTTATTTTCAGAAACTATTTGCTATTTTTTTGTTTATTGTGAAAATGGTAACAATAATTAAATTTGTAAATGAGATTCTAAAAATACGTGATCTATTCTCAAACTAGTTGTTAGGGCAGTTGATGCTAAAAAATTTAAGTATAACGATAAAATGCGAGCTAAGATGAGGCAGTAAGCAAACCGAAGGGGCCTACTGGCCGGACGCAGAGTAGGTCGATGGAGGTTTCGGGGCTGAGGCTCGAGCTATCGGGGATAGTCGGGGAAGGGATAACAAGCAAAAAACATGATTAAGCGGGGCTCTTTATGGCCATTTCATATCTAGACGGGCGTAGAACAAGTAAGAAAATAGTGAACGTGAGGTGGTCTCGGACCAATAGGAACAAATGGCTTAGAAGAAAAGAGAGAGAGAGAGAGAGAGAGAGAGAGAGAGAGAGAGAGAGAGAGAGAGAGATATTCTACTTAAGGAGAAATGGAGCAACATGCGTCTCGGTTACAAGTATATAGAGAAGAAATGCAAAGTACGGTGATGGGATGGATTGACATGATGCCACAGCATAGGCTCTAGATAGGCTGGGTTTGTCTGATATAGTCGTGTGCCTAGAGGGCTTCTTCCTCTGTCCTAGCTTCGTCCTTTGTTTCCTTCGAATCGGGCTTCGATGAGCCCCGAGATTGAGATTCAGTCGCAAACTCCTGGTTTTGAGACCCCCGGATATGCTTCTGAAATGTCTTGACAATGAGAAATCAAGCCTTCCGATTTCACCGTATAAAGATAGTCTCCGCGTTTCCCATATCGAAAAGATGGGAAATAATTCCGACACTTGACTCCTTGAGCTTCTTATGGAGATGTCATACCAATGATGCGGCCTCTGGCTCGTGCTTTTCGACTTCATTCATTGCATTCTCTAATTTTTGCTCCCCAAGGTATGGTGTCGCTGTCAGTTCGATTTTTGTAGATGCATTAAATGCGCCCGTCGGTCAATCTTCCAAAGCATGGATGATTGTGCTGTAATATCCTATAAATGGGGAGTGTCTTGGCCTTGTTTTTTACCATCTCACAGTTTTTGCTGGCTTGCTTGTCTTTTCTTTTCTTATCTCCTTCTTTCCCCCTTTGAACATCATCTCTATGGTTTATGATCTTAAAGTCGTTTGGAGGAGCTTCCTTGAGCCATCTTGTGGCCTTCTACCAGAGCTTCTTTCCGTCGGATGAAGATGTACCATCCTGCTGTCATCGTGGTTGTTGATACGTCGACCTTTGCTACTACTGTTGGGTCGAGGCAATGATAAATGGAGAGTCGATTTCTCTCACACGTAGATAGTTGCTCGGATTATTCACCGCTGCTCATACTTTTACCCGGGTCCGGTATGGTATTTCATCCTCAAGGTTTTCTTTTTCCCAGGGGATAAGGTGAGGCTGGAGGCCGTCGGGTCTTCACCTTTGACTTCGGCAGGCCATGTCTCTTTTCTTTGCCTCCTCTGCGTCCCCTTCTTTTCCTCTTCTTCATCTTTTTCGGCGGGAATCCCTCGGGGATTGAGTTGGAAGCCTATGAGAGGTGGATATCGAACGAGTCACCCTCAAGAATATGTGCTCGATGGTGTGGCGCCTGGGGATGTTGATACCGGAGACGAACCCACTAGGGCGGACCGGGCGCCTGTGTTTCATCACATGTACATCTTTCTGTTCCTTCGCTTTAGGTGTAGACTCCCACGAGTTTTTGCAATTATATGTAATGACCCCTCGAGAGTTGCTTGTACACAAACTTTTATGAATAAGAAATGAACTTTGTCGATCTCTGCTTTTGAATTTGCTCTATTTTTGTATGTCTTCATGCCCTTCGAGGCTATTCAAATGTTTTTTTTGTCTTGCTGATCGCTGATATTTAGCTTGGACGTAAGTGTTTGCCTTGATTTCTTGCCAATCGACAAGGGTTCTTTTTTGTCCCGTCGTCATATTTCGGGACAACTCTGGGTTGATATGGATCAGGGCTATAGGAGTCCCCCAAGTTAGTCAGAGATCATGCGTTGAGTTCCGGAGTCTCTAGGGGTATTGCCCCAGATGTAGGTCATCTTCGGGTATCCCGAGGTCCTTATTAATCTGGATATAGATGGCCCTTTTAGGTTGTATGAGATAGACTTCTACTAAGGAGCCGGTATGTATTTGGGGCACTTTCTCGGGCCTTTGTGTAGTTTTAACGATCGGAGCCTCCTGCATTTGCTCTTCCTTCTTGGAGAGAGTGATTTGTGAGATCAGTTGCTTGCTCTGATTGAATGTCGGTCGATGAGAGCTCATCGAGGCCCGACCCCTCTAGGCGGGGATTTCTTGTCTTAGAGTACTCTCCCGGGCATTGAGATAATATGAATGACTCCACGAGTTGTGACTCCTTGTCGGAGGATGCTTCCGGGGTCGATTATTGATCTGTTGATCTATATTAAGGTTGTTGGCTTCCCGGGGCTTGCCTCGGGCAGGAGAATAGTAGTTGTTTTTTGCATATAGGTGGAGCAGCCTCGGGTTCTCCGCAAGACTCTACTACTTTCAAATAGCCACCTTTCCGTTCTGGTATAAGGGATTGCATATTTCTAGGTTCAAAGGTATTGGTGCGTACCTTTTCTTTGGCCTGTTAGCTCCAACATAGCCATGGAAAATACTTCGGGGCCGATCCAACAAGAGGCCAGGGGCGCTGCTCCTGGTGCTCAGGAACCAAGGGAGTTTGCTTTGGAGATGGCGTTTTTGCTAAGGTGAGAACATCTGTAGATAGTGAGGAAGTACTGTGGGTAGATCGAAAGGGTAGTCCTGCAGGCGCTTTCCCCCGATAAGGGTATTGCGGATTCTACTGATGGATTTCTGAACATGTATTTATATCATTTCACCTTTGGCCCTCCTGATAGGATTGTGCTTGAGTTTTGTCTTACCCTAGCATAGATTCATCTATCGTTTTGGATAACAGTGTTGATGATGAGGTTCTTCACGAAGAAGGTCGGGCTCGAATTCATGCTCGATCATCTTGTCATGTTGTATCGGCCCTTGCATCATCGGGGTCTGATAACTCTGAGATGCCGCTAATCCATGACCTTTGTCAAAGATGACGAGGAAGGCATGAATCGAGAGTGGGCCAATTGGTTCATCTGGGTTTGGATGACTGACATCATCCCTGCGGAGTTCTTATCATTTCCGAAGGGTGGAATCACGCTCGTAAATTAGGCGTTTGGAGCTTCTTCAGATATCGTCTATGGTGAGAATCAGCTAAGTAATAATGTTGTTTTATCTTTGCAGCAACTTTGTGGATGTCGGGTAAAGTTCATGATCTACCCGGCTGGGTTCGGAAGTTGGTGACCCATTCATCATGTGATGAACGCAGGTGGCAATATATGCTTTGCACTAGATGGGGGGTGCAACACCAAGGTACGTGCATACGTTGTCTTTGTTCTACCTTTGTATACCTGAAGTAACACATTTCCCTTCCATTTATGCTGGATTCACTGCTTGTAGATATTGGGCAGTTCTTTGGGATGAGGCAATGTTGTTCTGAAAAAGGGAAGGAGTCGTTGGCCTCTAGATCGAGGGGAAATGGCAACGAGGGAGATCGGAACTTGCGATCTGAAGGAGATTTTAGTGATGCCGATCGGGCTCGTATCTACGAGGAGGTGGTGTTACCTGAATCTGAAGTCCTCGGAGCACTTGATTCCCGGTCGGTGGTTCCTTTAGGTGAGCATGACGTGCATGAGTTTGGCTCTTCTAGGGCCACAAGGAAAAATCATTAGGAGTGTGTTTTGACTTCGAGGAAGTCCGTCGGCTCCATTTTGTGGTGAGTTTATGCATTGTTCGCCTGTATCCCATGTCTTCCTCCTACTATTGATCCTTCCTTGCGTAGGCCTGTGATGGGCTTAGGTTTGAACTGCTCCATCAAGCGGCCAAGCTCCAGAAAATTTGGGATGAGGGCGAGTCCCATGGGCTCCTCAACAAAGAGAAGGAAGTCGAGCTGTAGCGTCGGCGATATGAGGTGCATCAGAGCTCGAAATATGAGAGCTATTTGGCGGAGCAGGTAAGTTTCTAGTAGTGTGTGTTTTGCTCCTTTCTAGTCTTGAGGCTGATTCCGTTTTGTCATATCAGCTGCAGAAAAAGTCGGAGGCTCTAGGCTACCTCAAAGGCGACGTCAAGGGGCTAGAACTGCTTGCGGGAAGCTAAGGGCCCAAGTGCATGCACGAGCTTTGGAGAAGATGAATGCTTCGGCCAAGGTCCCTGCCCTCGAGGTCCAACTCCGCTTGACTCGAGACAATGCTAGAGTTTAAGCGGATATGATTGGGAAACTTGAATCAGACCTCTCGAAGGTCAGAGTCGAGATAATTGATGCTCGGGCAGAGGCGGTGCTGAACCGAGCCAAGGTTGATCGTGAGATGGCAATTTATGTGAAGGATACTGCTGACGCCCAAGCTGAGCTGAAGCAAGCCCTGGACCCGGAGTGGAGGATCGAGGAATATGTCCGTTGCAAATCCTGGAGGGAGGTGTTCGAAGAAATTGGTGCATGGGGCTTCGTTCTCTTGGAGGAATTGGCTCGATCACGGGCGGATGAACGCAAAGCTCGGTCGCTTCTTACCGATGTCGCGGAGAGAGATTTTGGCAAGCTATAGCTCTTTAGCACGGAGTGTAGATTTTGTTGTTTTGTAGCTCGGCTCCGAATATATGTAGGGCTTGCCCATAGATGGAGAATACGCTTTTTCTTGCGCACATGATATATAAGGAGAATTTTTAAAGTTTATTTCTTCTATACCTTTTTCCATGCTATTATTTTTTATTAGGCAGGCTGGTATTGGTGTTTGTCGAGGTCCTTCTCAATTCAGAACTGGTCGGACGGTCCCGGGGACCCCTAAGTGTGATTTTTTATGTAAGCAGTTGCTGGGCCTCCATGCTCACCCTGGCTGTTTGGGCTTAGTTTCCGAGTTGGGCTTCGACTCGAGCCTTCATGTCTTTGCATTTTTTGTGCTTGTGCTTGCGAGTGGTAGTCGTATTTATCTTGTGCCCTTGGGCATATGCTGTTTTGACTGTTTTGGTTCCAGTCTCCGAGTCATATTGTGACTTCGAGCTATAGTTAACCCTTAGGTTTTTCCTGCCAGCATGGTCGGATGGTGACGGCCCTTTGTGCTTCTGGGCTGAAGTGATCTTGCGGTCGCTGGCCTGGGAATTTAGTTGGCTGATGACGGTATCATCCGAGCCATGCCCTTAGGCATATTGCTTTTTAACTATTTTAGCAGCCCAGTCTCTATGTTGTGCTTCGACTCTGGCGGCAATCGGCCTTTATGTTTCATCAAATCTTCAGGCGATGATAGTGGCGTTTGTGCTGCGACTTTAGGCGTGCTATATTTTTCGGGTCCAGTCTCTGAGTCACGTTGCGATTCGAGATGTAATTGACCTTTAATTTGCCTTGAATTGGCGACGACGGCGTTTATGAGATGCCCGCGTTCATGTTGCGCCCTTAGGCATGTCACAGCTTCCAGGTCCAGTATCTGAGTTGCGTTGTGATTCGGGATGCGATCGACCTTTAAATTGCCTCGAGTCTCCGGGCGAAAACAATGGCGCTTGCATCGTGCCCTTAGGCATGTTGCATTTATCGGGTCCAGTCTCCGAGTCACGTTGCGATTCGAGTTGTAATCGACCCTCAAATCTTATTGAAATTCTGGCAACGGTGGCACTTATGCCGCTTGGTCGTAAAGACCTTTTAATATGTGGCCCATAGGCTTTGTATAGTTAACTATTCTGGATCCAATCTCCGAATCGGGTCACGATTTGAGCTCATTTTTATCCTCAAGTTGTCAAAATGCTTTAGCTAGCGATAATGGCTCTTACGCTGTTTGGTCGTAGAGACCTTTCAGTATGTGGCCCGTAGGCTTGCTTAGCTGGCGACAATGGCTCTTACGCTATTTTTTGCCCATAGGCTTTGCTCATTCAGGTCTTTTTGCAATATTTTTCCTGACCTGTTATTGGTTCCAGAGGAACCTCAATTTCAAGACGTTATCGGCAATGATTCAAGCACCTCGTAAGGTTCATAGGTCGTAGGCCATAGGTCGTAGGTCGAGTAGATTGATGCTTTGCATTTTTGGAACCGACATTGTCGGGGCTCATTTTTTCCTATGGAGGGAAGCCTTTTTTAACCAGTTCTTTCTAAATTATATCGGAGCAATGGCCTACGATGTTTTAGCAACAATCGGGTGTCCTCGAGTCACGTTTTTGGGTTGTGTCATGCATTTTGACCGTAGTCGTATACGTTTGGTCGTAGCCTTTTTTGATCCCTTAGTGATAGTTTAGGCGTCAATGTCGAGGGTATGCCCTTTAAGGATTCTTACAAATACGGCGTATAGCCTAAATATCGAGATTTCCATGCTTGTTGAGGTCTTACATTTTTATCATGCATGTTGAGGTCTTACAGTTTTATCATGCCTGTTGAGCTCTTACAGTTTGTCATGCATGTTGAGGTCTTACAGTTTGTTATGCATGTTTAGGTCTTATAGTTTGTAGAATATATCTGGTTGTGCTGAGGCTTCCTGTTAGGATGTTACAATTTCAGATTTTTCCAGTTGTGTGGCGATTGATAGCAGTCTCCGAGTCATCGAGTATGTTTAAGCTTGAAGATAGTTTCTCATGAGTTTGGAGTTGCCTTCCAGGGGCTCGGTAAGCCCGGAGTTCTGACCTTGGGGTCATGCAAGTCGTCAGATTGCTTATATTAAGTCTTCAAATATTTCGGGACCTATCTGATGGAGAAGTATTTGTCGCAAATATGCCGAAATAATCTTTCTCAAAATGTGAAATGCCAAAGAGATGTTCTTTATTGCTTGGAGTAGACATAGGTTGCGATGGAATGCCAAAAATACACGTATATCCTTCATTGCTCGCCATAAATACAGGCTGTAATACATGTTGTCTCATTGTCATGAGCTCGACCCGCACGGGTTCGGCCCCTCCCCCCGATCATCTGATCTGATTGTATGGTTCTGTTTCGAAGCCTAGCCTGCCATTTGTTGGCCCTTTCGAGGGGACGATGCCTTTTTAAGAAAAACCCACCGTGTGTCGCCTGACTATAGATAGAGGAAACCCAGCGATCTCGTCGTAGCCCTTTCCGGAGGGCACGCTGCTTTGCTAATAATCTTGTTGGTGAGACCTATTGGTTGCAAACCCGGTCGAGGAAAGAGAGTTCAGTGGATCCTGTAGGGGCCTCAGATCTCCGAGTGGAGTTGGGGATTTATGAATGCCTTGGCTGACTGCCTGCATGTAGGTTAGTAAAAAAAGAAAAGATAATCGAAGGAGTAGGGTAGTTCTTCCTTGCTGCGGGATACATAGGCGCCATTTCGAGATTTGGTGATGGCGTCGGCGGCCTATTGAACAGTACGCTACCCCACTAATAATTTTTCTAGCGAGGCCCTCCTTCAGGTTGGCAGCTCGTTTGGAGATAGAGAGTTTGGCCGATCACGTAGAGACCTCGAGTCTCCAAATGGAGTTTAGGATTTCTGAATGCCTTGGTTGGCTGCTTGTACATAAGTTAGTAAAAGAGGAAAAGAACAATAAAGGGACAAAGTAATCCTCCCTTGCCGCGGGGTGTATAGGTGATGTTTTTTAGGCTTGGTCCTTTCTCGTCATCCTATGGTGCAAGCTCTAATGCAGCCTTTTTTAGCGTTCAACTAGGCTTAGTCAAATATGCGGTTCCATTTTCCTTTGGATCCCTCAAAGGGCGGAGAAGTCGATGTCCGCGGCTGGTTATATGGTGAGGGGCTTCCCCCCGCCGCCTGTGGATTTTTGTTGGATGCCTTGGTTCTACCTTTGTCGGGGAGTCCCATCTGTTTGGCTGAGCAGTGTTGGAATTGCCTTCGAGCAGTGCACCCGTTGTCGTTCGAATAACATGCCCGCACTTCGTGGGCTCGGCGTCCCAGTCCGTACCCAAGCGAGTTGTATAGAGGAAGCTAATTTCCTGATAGTTGCGGCGACTGACGTCTGGAGTCTATCAATGGTTTGAAGTGTGGGGGTGATTCGGTTCGTCCGTCCGAACTGCCCTATCGGCTCTGACCCGACGTCGTTGGCATGATTAGTCGAATCACCTGCACTCACGGTCACACTTCAATTTTAATAAGATAAACGAGGAACAAAAGAGGTTACCGGCGTGTTAATATGAGGCTGAGGCGGAGTCTAGGCATCCTTCCCTTTGGATGTTGGGGTACTCTTTAGGTACATTTCCCGGATCCGCCGCTCCGGCGGTGGATACTTTCCTCTTGCATTTTCCGAACCTTTGAAGGGTGTCGTCGCCCTTTTACTATCCCGACAATACGTTGTGGCTTGTCGGCTTTACTTTTCCTGGTCTCTTTCCTTCCTGACCACTCGATGATACTTGGTGGCGATCCCCGTCGAACAGCATAGTCATCGTTCTCCCGAGCTGGCGGCCTCGTACGCTTTGTGGTTGCTGCGTCGAGCGGTATTTCTTTTGCAAAGGTTTTGGTCGAATGGGTCTGGGTTGTCGGTGCTCCCGACTTCGCTTATGGTGATCACGATATTTGATGTAGCAATGTGGAAATCGCGCCCGGCTGGCGGGGTTTCCTTACCAGCTATGCTTTGTTGAACTTGGTTCCATTGGAGGTTCCTCGAAGATGCTACCATTGGGCCATCTCCCTACCGTTGTGAGGTAGTTTGCACCTCAATTCATTTCTTTTACTTGTTGTGCATGGGGATACTTCATTTTCTTCGCATCAGCTTCTTTGCCAGGGGTCTACTAGGATATACCGAGCCCGATGAGGTTCCCGAATGGTTCCCTACGGTTTTGATTCGAGGTTGACACCGGATCTAGTGATTCAACCAGCCCTCAGTCGGATACCTGATTTGTCTTTGCTTAAAATATCTTGAAGTCATCGGGTGTGCCTCGTTTAGGCTTCGGGCGAAGGCCTGTGCTGTCCAACCATTCAAAATTCGAAGCGATCTCATTCGTCCTATCGGGGAACGGGGTGTGGCTCTTTGCGATTTTCCATTCCTTCCTTGTTCGGCCTTAGGTGTGTCGGGCCTTTTTGTTATTATTTTGTCGATACGAGTGTGTGCTTCTGTGTAAGACCACACTGGCATGGCGAGCGAGTTCGTGAGGCCAGATTCCAGGCGGCAGCGCAGTGTCATGGTTTCTTTCGGGAGACTGCCTTCGAGGTTCCTCAGAGAGAAGGGCTTGTACACGTTGTCTTGGGGGTTGCTGCCTTCAAACGAGCATTCGAGGGTGGTGGAGTGACCGTGGGGAGACAAGGTTCTATCGCATCTGTGGAGTTCTGGTGTTCCGAGTTTTTGCGGGGCGAGTTCCGGAGTTGTTCCCCCGAGAGGGGATTGCTGCGGAAACTCCTGAACCTGATCTGATCTTTTTGAGGAGATTCCTCAGTGTCTCTGCTGCACTGGGGTCGTTCGTCTATTCGTCATCATTTGACCTCTCATTTTCCAGCTCATCTTAAGAAGGTGTCCCTGTTGCTGCTGCATCGGGAGTCTCCAGACGATCTTGCAGCTGAGCGATGGCCAGTTGTTGTTCCTGCAACATTTCAAGGATAATATGAAAATTAACTTCCTATTCCAACAGAGCGGGGCTTTTTTGAGCTTTCTGTTGGTCAGTTGGTTGTATGTTATCATCGGTGCGCGGGGCTTCGTCGACTTGTCACGCACCTCGCAAGCCCGCGTCCACTTGACTTGACCCAAATGTGTTATCAGGGTCATGTGGTGTCGCGTCAACCGCTGAAATAACCATATTGCTTCCACCATGGTTCTTGGGGTAGTCGTTCTCGATTTCTCACCAAGCCAGACATTAACCTGAAATCGAAAGATCTTGGAAAATAAAATAGTGAAGGATAACATGCGTTTACATGACGAAACCAACAAGAAAATAATCACTATTATTTTTATCCCCACGGTGGGCGCCAAACTGTTTATCATGAAAATGGTAACAATAATTAAATTTGTAAATGGGATTCTAAAAATACGTGATCTATTCTCAAACTAGTTGTTAGGGCATTTGATGCTTAAAATGTTAAGTATAACGATAAATTGCGAGCTAAGACGAGGCAGTAAGCAAACCGAAGGGGCCTACTGGTAGGACGTAGAGTAGGTTGATGGAGATCCGAGTTGGGATCGAGCTATCGAGGACAGTCAGGGAAGGCATAACAAGCAAAAATACGATTAAGCGGGGCTCTTTATGGCCATCTCATAGCTAGACAGGCGTAGAACAAGTACAAAAATAATGAACGAGAGATGGCCTCGGGCCAATAGGAACAAACGGATTAGAAGAAAAGAGAGAGAGAGAGAGAGAGAGAGAGAGAGAGTGAGAGAGATATTATTGTACTTATGGAGAAATGGAGCAACATCCATCCCCTGCAAGGAGGGGCGAGTCCCCTTTATATAGGAGGGGAGTCTTGGTTACAAGTATATGGAGAAGAAATACAAAATACGGTGATGGGATGGATTGACATGATGCCAAAGCATAGGCTCTAGATAGGCTGGGTCTGTCAGATATAGCCATGTGCTTAGAGGGATTCTTCCTCTGTCCTGACTTCGTCCTTTGTTTCCTCCGAATCGGGCTTCAACGAGCCCCGAGGTTGAGAGTTCGGTCACAATCTCCTACTCTCGAGACCCCGGGATATGCTTTCGAAATGTCTTGACAATGAGAAATTGAGCCTTTCCATTTCGCCGTATACATTTTTATAAAAATAAAAAGGAGAAAATGCTATTTAACTCGTAGCCACATTTGGCTTTCAATTATAACCCAAATCAGACATCAATTTCCAACCCAATTAAACCCACCTGACTAGGCCAAACCCAATTTCATAAACCGACCCAGCTACCCTTTTAAATCTAGGTCGTTGATCATTCAGATCAACGGCCACCATTCACCCTTCCATAATTAAACCCAAATGACCCCTTAACCTAATTCACTTGTCACCATCCGCCGCCTTTGAATCCCACTCCTCTCAATTCTCTCTGCAGCCTCACATAAACCCTAGCCGCCACCACCTAATTCCACCCTAATCCCTTTCAATCCCTACCTAACCCATGGACTCTCATGGCTTTTTGAGACGTGTACTCGTCTCCTATGTCTACTGGTTACCTATTTTCGTGATTCCATGGATAGATCTCGAAGAGATCTAGTCCAGTCTTGGTTCAACTTCCATCTATGGTCTTTTTCCTGCCATCGACGGTTGTTCAAGTCGGATTCATGGCTTTTCCGGCTAGATCGGAAACCTTTCGAAGTCTTTCTCACTTTCTCTGGGTTCTTTTAAACCTTAGCACTAAGAGCTTTTCGATTTTTCTTTCAAGATCTATCTTAGATCTGTGCATGTTATGAACTTCTTGATGTTTTCCAAAAGGTCTTTTCGATTTTCTTTCAAAGTGACTCTTCGTTGTCAAATTAGGGTTTCTTAAAAAATTCTTTTTAAAGACCTCGTCTCCAATTTTCAGTGTTGTTTTACTACGTTTAATGATGTACTCTATCTGGTTCATTGTGTTGAAACACTAGGTGTTTCTTATTTTATCCGAGTTCTGAGACTCCCTTTGTTTATTTTATACGCATGCTGATTTCGATTGAATTCCTTGTGTTTAGATACTCTTCTTTGTTTAATGACTGATTCTAAAGTTCTTGCTTTTAAAACTCGACTGTTGTTAAAAACCCTAATTTCTTAAAAGTTTTTTCCTTACTTATTTCTATGAGTTTGAAGACTTTACTTGTTTCTGTGTGTTGATCTCATTTACATGTTACTATATTTTCTTTACTTTTGATTCTATGTGACCACTTGACCTCGTTGCCTATTGTGCTTCGAGTAGGTTTCTTTACTACTGAGTCCTAGCTTACTCCTGCTACTGCTGTATGTTTAATTTGCTCCTCTTTGTCAATATGTTTGACCATGCATGTCCATCCCTTACTATTTATATGTTGAAGTGAAGTGTTATGATTATTTCTTAATTGATCTTGATTTTCTCAATGTTACAACTGATTGCAAAGGGTTCCCTTATAAACCCTAATTTTTACTCATTTTGTTTAAATTGATTGATTCCTTCCTTTCATTACTATGATATTTTACCCTGAATCCTTTCCCAAATTAAGTATATTTTGTACTTATGCTCAAATATTTACCTTATACTTTTACTACCCCTCTATATGGCAAGGATCAATCTGTCTCAAACTGATTTTTTTTCCTTAATTAGCCCTGTTAGTATCCGTTTTAGCAGTAATCCCTTGATTAAAAGGAAGTACTTGTGTTAATTGATTCTGATTGTGGTTATTTTCATGTCTGAGTTGAAACTTTACTTGTTACCTTATTCTTCACTAGTTTTCAAAACTATAAATACCCCACCCTCTCTTCTTTCAAACACACGAACAAGTAAGTTCAGAACACATACTTACACACTCAAAACTCTTTCTTTCTCTATTACTACTTGTGCTACTGCTTTGTTTAGCCAGCTGAAAGCCAAGGTTAGACTGTGGAATCCTGCTTACTTTTCTTTTCTGCACCTTGCTTTCTCTACTGGTATATCCTAGTTAATTTTTTTAATCCTTAATAACAATATGCTTCTTTAATTTTTTTCAGCTTCTCTCATTCTTGTTTACTTATACTTGTGGTTCTGCAGTCAAGTTACAGTACTAGCATGCTATAATGTCTTCCCTTCCCCTTTAGATTAATGCACTCCCCTATGTGTGTTTCAAGGCATACTTTGTCAGCCACTTATTGTGTACTTGCTATCCTATGAATCCCAAACCCCTATCCCCTCCAATGTGTTGTGTTCTTCTAGCTGGATCGTGATCATTCCAATATCACCTATTGTTGTGCATGTCCAAACCAAACCCCTACTGAGGTCATGTCCTTACAGACAAGTGTATCCCCAAAATCCCTTGACCCCCTTTGAATGACTACTGATTCTGTGTAGTTTTGAGTTTTACTACTACAATTGATTTCAATCACCTCTGTCACTAATTGCTTTCAAAAATGGACTATCAGTCCAGCTTTTTTTAATAAATCTCTTTCAACATGTGTTCTACACTTTCACTATATTCTTAGAATCTCGATTTTGCCCCTACTGTGTGAGCCTCGCCTTGGAACCCTTGATCTCCCTCTGAACTTGGGCACATAAGAGTTGGCCCTTCCACACTGCACTCATTCTGTTTGGTTATGCAAATCTGGGTGTGAGAACTGCCCGGGACCCTTGAGGTCCTTAGGGAACTCTGACACACCCAGGTATGAGAAAGGCTTTAGAATAACATTGGCATTGAAGTGATTAATTACTTAACTCAGAAAGGAAGTCAATATCAGGCTTCCGATGGTTGTAGCTTCTTGTTTTTCTTTCATTTCTTTTCATGTAATTCAATCCTATGGTATGTAATAACTTGTAAACAAGTATGGGGTTGGCTAGTGAAAAGGGCTGGGGAAATATGCATGTTTTAGATATTAAAAGGGTAGAAAGCATGTTACTAGGTTTACATTCCTACTTGCGCAATACAATCCATGCTTAGGATTCATTTCATGCATTAGAGATCCTACTCCTTAGGATTTACACTTATCATTCTACAGCATGTTCATTTCACTATCATACCAACTTAGCAATTCCTGCGTTAAATGTATTAATAACCAGTATTTTTGCAATCATGTTCCTACTGACATACACACTTAGAGATCATGTTTTAGGATAAATAACACTAACAAATATATCATCTCTACATATCCTAGTAATTACTATTTTAAACACTGTAATGCTTGAGCATATAGAAATCATGTTTAGGGTTCTGCATATACATTCTTCCACATATCTGAATATTAGATATCATGTCTTTAGGATTCCATTTGTATATTCACTTAAGCACACTTAGGCTAATTACGAATGCATAAAAAGGAATAAAATAATTTCATATTGTCTTTACAACTAATTGGCCATAATTATGTGTGTTGAATACCTAGAACAATATGTTTAGGTAACAATAATAGTCTACAATCATTTTAATAATTCTGAATAACTACTGAGTACTGCTTACGCTTAGGCAAACCTTAGGTAATTACTTAAATAAAACTGAAATTGCCTCTGTATAATTATCAACTGCTACAACCAGCAGACAGGCCTGATTCAGATTTCTTTTCTAAATTATATAATGAATTTGGTTCTGACTTAAACACCCCACTTTAGGATTTAAAATTTAGACCTTAAATGTGTTTAAGTCATGCTATTTATATGTACTATCTGTGGAGGTATGCATGAGTCTTTTAATTGTTTATATGTTTCCCCTCTAAATGCAGTTCTACTTATTTTTGTATGTCGCCTTAGCATTTTACCTTTAAACCTAAGATCGGCTTAGAACCTCCCTCTTATAGGAATAGTAGTCCTAATTTTCTCCGGGACTGATAGGGATAGGACGGGTAACAGCATGTAATAGAGGTCGAGATCAATCCTCGCTTTAATACCTTCACAGGGTGGGAAGGGTAGATATGGATATGATGACATGTGCGTTAATACCACGTGTATTCTCTCTTCTGCGGAGTGTCATACGGGTTATTGCATTTATGTGATCCATATTACAAACAAACCTAGGACCCCTTTTCATTCACAAGCATGCTTAGATTATAACTCTTTTCAAAATCTTGCTTTTTATTGTTTTTTTTTTCAAACACTTGTGTATTTAAATTTAAAATCCCCTACTATTTGAGTCTTATTTGTCTACTTGCTGATTGCACAAATTCACAAAAAATATCAGGCCGGAAACCACACTAGTGGATCCTGAGGGGTAACTAATACCTTCCCCTTGGGATAATTTCAAGCCCTTACCCTATCTTTGGTTATCAAACGTAGTTGTAGTTGAACCCCATAGGTTCCCTAACGCACCTTAAAATCGTTAGGTGGCGACTCTTCAAAATTGCAAAACCCCTTTCCCTATAGGAAAGAGTTGTCCCGACCAAATGTCATAAAGCCAATTTCGCGTGAAAAAGGGGGCGCGATAGAAAGCTGTGACAAGGAAAGTCACGATCGAATCTGGCCCTTCCCAAGAGTAGGATTCAAAGAAGTACCCCTTGGGTCAAATCCTTTTAAAGATCTCAAGCCTCTATTCTTGGTCAAGGCTCAACGACTCTTTTCTCTCCTATAAGAAGTTTGCTAAGATCAAATGGAAGACTTGCGCAACTACACATATTGCTATCTAAGTCTCTCTACTTCTTAGCCTAAATATTGTAATCCTTAGTTTACCGGTGTCTAAAAATATGGGAAGAGCTAGAACACAAAAGAAAGTTGTGCCATTATTAGAGATTCATTGTAGTTGTAATTCGTTGGTGGTGAACGAGTCAAAATCATCCTTACTGTAATACTTTCAAGATCTAAAGGGAACTCTTTTGACCCAAGGGAAACTAGATGTAAGTACGACACTAATATCGAACCAGTATAAAATCGATGTGTGTTATTCTCTTTTATTTCACTGTTATTTTACATTCTGCTCTCGATCTAGTCAACTAAAATCGTCAGTTGACTAATTTTTAATAGACTATAATTCATCTCCCTCCTTGTACTTCCACTCTCAACATAATTTTTTCAATTAATCTCTTATGAAATTTGAGTTCAACAGTATAAAGGAAATGTTTGTATATTACTTTCTCAGTTTTATTTTATGTGATACTATTTTTCTTATTGATCATTAAAAAAAGAATAACATTTTTTTAACATATAAAGATATATATTTAACTTTAAAGTTCTCATTTAACTCTTATTGGCATATTTTTACAGCCACGGAAATTTAATGACAAGTTTATGTTCATAAGTTTTTAAAGTATTTATTTATTTTTAAATTCTTAGCTAATCTTATTATGCCACATAACTTAAAAAATTGGTGGAAATTTGATTGCATAGTTCCAGTTTGTTACTAAAAAAGCACTCACCAAATATATTGTTGTACTCTCAGCCAGAAGAAAAGAGAGAAAATCGAGTAAACTTTTAACCAATTCCCTTTCTTACAATTTTCCAATAAGACGAATATATTACGTTCCAATCCTCCAAAATGTACCTTTACTTGAAAGAAAAGTGACACCCTGAAAAGTCAACGCAAGCTTGTATCATATATAGAAGCAAACATTCAATGAATCAAACACAATTAAAATGTTCCTTAAGTATAGGTCAAGACTTAGCAATTTTTCAAGCGATTGAACGTTACTCAAAGTTCTACAAAATACAAAAACCAAAAAAGTCAAATTAATCATCAGTAAGTTGGTTATATTGCATCTACTAATTTTTTCTTAAAAGTTATCCAAATCATAATCTATATCCCAATTTTGAGCAATTAGAAATGCTCCGTTTGTCGTGGCAAATATACCCACGTACTATGAGAAAATGTTTACATATATCTTTCATTATACTTTGGATCCAAATATACCCATATTATATTATTATTGGTTCAAATATACCCTTCTTTTGTTAAGCTTGTCCAAAGTGGGCATTCAATCCTATGTGGCACTAATATTTGATGAGGTGGATGTCACATGGCATTCCACCTCAGCGCCCCTAATCCATATATAAAAGACTAAAATTTGAAATATAATATTTTTTTATGGTAAGGGTAATGGTGGCAATAGCGGAGGAGGAGAAGGAAATTTTAGTGGTAGAAAAAAAAAAGAATAGATGGGTAAAATGGGTTAGAGGCGTTGAGGTGGCAAGCCATGTGACATCTACCTCATCAAATGTTAGTGCCACATATAGTATTGGATATTCTTTGGACAAACATAACGGAAAAGGGATATATTTGAACCTATAATATAACAACACGGATATATATAGACTCAACGTATAACAAGAGATACATTTAAATCTTTTCTAATAGTACATGAATATATTTAACCCTTTTCTGTAGCCCCAAATAGCTAGGCTGGCTTTGCTTTTCTAGTGTCAATTTGACCAGTTTCACAATAAACTGGATTTGAAGAATTTATTATTGAAAATAAATCTTAATGTTTAAGAATTACATAAAAATACCAAAATCGAAAAAAGTACGAAGATAATTGTAGTTTAAAATGTTAGTTAAGCAGAATTTTATTTTGGGTTTCAGAAGGAGAGACAAACAGTATTATTTTGGACAAGGGAATATATTGACAAGAGTAATACAAAGGGTTGTCTTAGAATTTTAGTAATTGCACATGCATCAACCATTTAAGATGGATAAGAGACATCCTTTCTTAGATATGACAAAAAGGAAGCCTACTTACATAAACACAGTAACAAAGAGGAAAACCAATACTCCCACAATATAGATGTTTTAAGAGTCCTCTTTTAAGGTAGAATTGGAATTCTTTTTGAAAATTTATAGATAATATTTGGCATGAGATAAGTAGGGTTTTTTTTTTTTTAAACCCTTCCCAATTTAGCAAGATTTATAATTTTTCCACACATCCCCTTTAGGGTGACTCGAACTTAGAACGTAACGGTCATGAGTGAGAAGGTGCTTTTAACAATTGAGCAAGCCTCACTTGTTGGTATAATTGAATTATACAAGTGCAATATACATACTAAATGCAAACAATTATGAATTAACTAGACGCATGTCATTAGAAATAAAATTTGTTATTTCATTAAAAATCTGTGTTTGGAATAAGGTTTTTGCAACCTCAGAGTTCCATGAAAATATAACATAAAAACGAAATATATCTAAAATAGAGAAATATAATCTAGAATTATGTCTGCATTCTCCAATTACCTTCAATACAATCATATATAAATGCATTCTAATATGTATCCCCGAAATCCGGTTTCATTCTTATAGTCCAAGTTATAAAGCTTTTGACAAGCAATCACTTGATAAAATAGAGTACAATGTCTAGTTCCAAGTGACTTTATTACATTGTGAAGTTAATGTAGATAATCTCAAAGTTCGAAGTCAAAAGGTATATGAAGTAGAGACCATTATTACGTCTTTTAGATTTGTTGAATGTCAAATTGAATAATATATATATATATATATATATATATATATATATATATATATATAT
>MU696965.1:832-22153 GCA_026770625.1 Nicotiana glauca | reverse complement strand
AAATATATATATATATATATATATATATATATATATATATATATATATATATAAAAAAGAAAAGTTACTAAACAAACTATCTATCTATTTTCCTTTAGAAAAATATTGATTGATAATTCGGTGATAAAATTGCTATTCCATCTATTTCAATTTATGTGACGTAATTTGAAGGAGCACAAATTTAAGAAAAAGAAAAAACTTAAACATAATTAGGCAAGAGAGAGGCCGACAAACTGAAAGATCTTAGTTGCCAAAGAAAAAGAAAGAAAATGTGATTCACGTAATAACGACTAAAATGTAGGAGCTAACTAACATAAACCATAAAAATGGGGACACAATTGGTATCACAAATTGAATATCTTGTTAATGTGTCAATCCTAGCCCATCTTTGCTCTTCAAATTCCATATTGAGAGTCATCATAGTTCGACTTATACATGCATCACCCGAACATAATACTTATCTATAAATATATAGGGCGAAACGGCTTCCTGGCCACTTAAACTTGTAAGGCTTTTGAAAGACGATACACAAACTTTAGACTTAACTATTTGAACACTCAAACTCGTGAAACCCTTAACTAATAAACACATTTTACCATTAACCTTACGCGTGTGTATTACATATTCACAGACGTGTCCATCCAGTCAGCAAATGACCAATGGGACTGTGACACATCAAGGACGCGAAAACAAACCCCATAGCTGTGCTGGAATAAATTTATTAATTTCTAATTTTTTTCTATTTTTCTTATTTTCTTCTTCACCATAATTGTGCAACTTTTACCTAACTCAAGGTACCAAAATGACTCAGCAAACCAAATTAACTACGAAGAGGGCCATAAATAATTTACACAGTACAACAGCAGAAAAAATCGGACACAAAGGAACAACAATGGATACTTAGAATTGTTCAAGTGAATTAGAAAAAACGAGTAAAAATATGGATAATATATGATCAACAGAAATCTGAAAATTGTACCATGAATCGGGGAAAAAAATAACTCGCTGGCGATCTCGAACGTCCTCAACACTCAAACCGAAAAACCACAAAAATATCTTTGTCCCTTTATTTTTTCGCTCACTTCCCCATCTTCTTTTCTCTCATTCTCACCCTTCCAGATTTGTTTATCTGTCCCTTGCGTGTATATATGTTTATCTCACAGCCATTTTTGGTGGTAGGAGGAGGAACTGGTTGTGTTTGTTTGGTCGTGGTTGTGGGTTATGGGTGAAGCATTATTTCTAGTCGTTGGGGATGGTGCGAAGATACAGGGGTGGTGTGTAGAAGACGAGATCCGGGGGATGTTTCTATTCACGAATAGTAACAGATACACGCACCATTTGAATGTGACTTATACGCACTTTGTCCACGTAAGATAAGCTACTGCCACATAAGCATAGTCAATGGTCAAATATGTTTATTAGTTATAGGTTTCACGAGTTTGAGTGTTTAAATGGGAAAGACTAAAGTTTGTGTATCGGCTTTCAAAAGCCCTACAAATTTAAGTAGCAGGAAGCCATTTCGCTAAAATATAATGTTAAGAGTAGAATAAGAGGTTTAATTTAAATTATGTCATATTTTTTAAATAAACTAATAAAGAAATAGTAACACATAGAAATGGGGGAGAAAGGGAGTACTTTATAGAGTCAGTTTGAATTGGCTTTAAAAAAATGCTTTTATGCCAAATAATTTTAAGGACTTTTTTAATTTTGTCAACCCTGAAAAAAGCTAAAAAGAGCATAAGTTGATTTGACCAGCTTAAAAGTCAATCCAAACATCCTCATATTGTATCGTAAAGGTGCAAGATTTCTTTTTCACTATGCTATCTGACTTGGGGCACTTAATGGGAATAATTTAGTGTAAGTTAATTTTTATTTATCCGCATAGTATATTTACACCACATCAATAAATATATTACATATAAAAATATCAAGAATTAGATTTTATACGGTCAAAATCATGTGTCCCTGATTTCGTATGCTCGAGGGATTGCGTCGAGAACGAGTTCAATATGGACCAGGCTCGAGCCCGATGGCAGAACGCGAAACTTGAAGATCGAAGTGCTCGATGAACACCGGGGCCGAGTATGACCAATCTCGAGATAATATCGTTATGGTTTTATAACATAAAGAGCAAGATTCCCGCGATGGCCCTAAGATCACGGCGTAAATTTCGAAATAGATTTGTACTAGGCGGTCACACTTATGTATAATAAGATTCCCGACTACAATTAGAATTGTATCTTATTTAGGATTCCTCTGCTATATAAAGGGGAACCCAATCATTTGTAATGCATCATTCACTGAGAAGAGAATATACATTTCCATTTTTTTGCCTACTGTTCATCTGAATCAACTTATTATTATTTTATTGTTCATGTTCATTTACCTCGAGGTCGCCTTAGCCCGAGGTCAAGACTAGCCCACACGCTGGTTTGATTTACCTTACTCTTTAATTTATACACTTAATTTCCTATTTATCAATTAGTATTGAATTGAATCACATATCTTTAAAACTACAAAATAAATTTAATTGTTGCTCAGATTTAGGGTAAACAGTTTGGTGCCCACAGTGGGGCTAAAGATAATAGTGATTATCTCAGTACTGGTTCTGATAACACACGTTATTTTCACACTTGTTCTTGTGAAGAATTTTTGTTCTCAGGTTAAAACATGTCAAACTCACAAAACGCACTCGTATATGGCGATGATGGTCTTGGATTTCATGGGGGAAAAAATAATGTAGTTGCTCAGGGAGTCGATGTATCAAAGATTAACCTTGGGGAAGTGCGATTATGGAACCAGTCGATATTAGTTCACATATTGCTTTGAATGTGGATTTAGGCGCAGACCCCAGAAAAAGTGTATGCAGGGAAGTCCGATCTCGTTTCCAAGGAACAGAGGGTATAGGAGATGAGGGAATTAGCCTCCAAGTAAAATTTGAGATGCTACAAGTTTAACAGGTTGCTATCACTCAGCTTCAAAGTCAGCATAAAACTCCAAATGTGGTCGAACAAGAATCACTCAACGTACTGTGTCGGTGTTAGAAAAATCGAGCAGTAATGGATCGGGGATTGATCCTACAATCATGAAGATGCTCGAGGATCTCACCAAAATAATAGAGTCGGAGAGAAGAAAATTGAAGATAATGACAAGAAAGTGGAGACATACAACTCTTGTGTTGATCAAATACCGGTGTCACCCCCGATCTTAAAGGGTTTGAATGCCAAGAAATTTGTGCTAAAGCCATTTACTCATAGTGCGGCTCCGAAATCCATTCCTAAGAAGTTCTGTATGCCAGATATACCTAAATACAACGAGATGTATCCTAATGAACACATCACTTCATACACATATGGGATCAAAGGAAACGGCTTAAATGATGATGAGATCGAGTCGGTTTTGTCGAAAAAGTTTGGAGAAACTTTGTCAAAGGGAGAAATGGTTTGGTACCATAACTTTCCACTGAACTCCATCGATTCGCTTGCTTTGTTAGCAGACGCCTTCGTAAAGGCACACACCGGGGCCATAAAGGTGGAAACAAGGAAATCAGATGTTTTTAAGATAAGACATAGGGGTGATGAAATGCTATGGGAGTTCGTATCCCAATTTCAAATGGAGCGAATGGAATTACCACTAGTCATAGATGATTGGGCCGTTCAAGTTTTCACTCAGGGGTTGAATAAGTGGAGTTCTATAGCGCCACAACGGTTAAAGCAAAATTTGATCGAGTATCCAGATATAACTTGGGCAAATGTGCATAATTGTTATCAATTGAAGATCAGGGTCGAGGACGACCAGCTGGGGATGGGGGTATTCATAAAAATCCGAAAAATCGAACCAAACCAAACCAACCAACCAAAAAAACCGATACTTTTTAAGTTTGGTTTGGTTTTGGTTTTAAATTATAAAAATCGATCAAATTTGGTTTGGTTTTGGTTTTAATCAAAAAATTACCGAAAAAACCAAACCAAATCGACTATAAAAGTAGCTATTTAAATTTATTATTACACCTATATATATATATATATAGTTACTAAAATTTTATAGTACATCTTAGTCATTTGTATTTTTAGTCTAGTTCTTTGCTATTATAATAATGTAATTCTTTACTTTTACATTCTAGTTTTATTGGTAGTTTGATTTTGCTAAATATAAGAATTTATTTCATGTAAAAATAATCGATTTTTAATTGAGTACTTAAATTATTCATCACTATTTGATTCAATTATTATCAATATATCTTGGTAAATGATAGATTTCTCAAAGAGCAATTCATCCGATAGTGTTATGTTGAAATGTAGTCGCATAAATATGTGTTTGTTAGTGTATGACTCATATTTAAGTAAAAAACCGATAAATAACCAAAAAAATCAAAAAACCGACAAAAAATAACAAAAACAAAATCGATAAAAACGACTTAATTGGTTTGGTTTGGTTCTAATATTTGAAAAATCGACTTACTTGGTTTGGTTTCATTTTAGGGAAAAACCGACTCAAACCGAACCATGAACACCCTTAGTTGGGAGCCCCTCGGGTTTAGTTCATCCAAACAGATTGGCAGTTAAGGCCCCGAGGGATACCGATAGGGAATCAAGGTCGAATAGAGAACGGTATCAGCCATATGTTGCAGATCAAAAAAAATAATGGTTCGGGGCGCAATCCACCTCGCAATGACCTAAGAAATGAACTAGGGAAAAATCCTCAGGGACTTATGAGTAAGAATGATTTTGATAAACATACTGATCCCACAGAAGCACCTGGGTTATTAGAGTATAATTTCAGTGTCGACGCATCAGGGATCATATCGATTACCGGAAGGATCAAAGACACCAGGTGGCCCAGACCTATACAAACCGATCCTTCTCAAAGAATTCTAAACTTGATGTGTAAATATCATGGCACGCATGGCCATAGGATCGAAGACTGCAGACAGTTGAGGGGGGAGGTAGCTCGATTGTTCAACGAGGGTCATCTCCGAGAATTTCTCAGTGATCGAGCTAAAACTCACTTCAGAGAAAGAGACGCCAACAGAAAGAATGAGCAGGAAGAGCCGCAACAAGTAATGCATATGATCGTTGGGGGGTCGATGTTCCACAAGGGTCTATATTCAAATATACCAAGGTGTCGATTACCAGAGAAAAGCGGACTTGGAGTTAAGTGCCCGAGGGCATCCTATCGTTCAATGACGAGGAAGTGGAGGGTATTTCTCAACCGCAAAATGACGCCCTGGTAATTTCTATTTTGTTAAATAAAATTCAAGTTAAACGTGTTCTAGTGGATCCAGGTAGCTCAGCAAACATAATCAGATCAAGGGTCGTAAAGTAGCTCGTTCTGCAAGACCAAATTGTGCCTGCGTCTCGAGTTTTAAATGGCTTCAACGTGGCAAGTGAACCAATGAGGGGAAATAATCCTGCCAATGAATGTGGCCAGGACCATCCAAGATACAAAATTCCATGTCATCGAAGGTGACATGAGATATAATGCACTACTCAGGAGGCCATGGATCCATAACATGAGGGTGGTACAATCGACCCTTAAATGATGAAATTCCCAACAATGGATGGTGTGAAAACAGTTTACGAGGAACAACACGCATCAAAAGAAATGTTTGCAGTCGATGAGGTGACACCGATATCGGCACCTTCAACCTATAAAAAATCGAGCATCAAGGATAAGCAGATGGCCAAATAGCAATCATCGTCCCCAACCTCGACCGAATTGGAGAAATAGGTAATTAAAGAAGAAGAAGAAGAAGAAGAAGAAGAGTATTTCCTTACTCCTCGAACTTTCGTTGTTCCCGAAGAATTAGATGCAACCAAATCTACGGTTGAGGAGCTGGAATAGGTGATATTGATCGAGCACCTACTCGAACGTAAGGTATACCTAGGAACGGGATTAACCCCCGAACTCAGGAAAAAACTCATTCAATTTCTTATCGATAACATGGATTGTTTTTCTTGGTCCCATTTAGACATTACAAGGATCCCACCAAAAATAACAACACAACGGCTAAGCCTCGACCCTAGATTCAAACCAGTGAAGCAAATGAGAACGCCCAGTCCGAGGTGAAGCATTTATTCATAAAGGATGAGGTAACTAAACTTCTTAAAATAAGGTCCATTCAGAAGGTAAAATACCCTGAGTGGTTAGCAAATGTAGTTGTAGTCCCCAAAAAAGGGAACAAGCTTAGAATAGGTGTAGATTACAAGGATTTAAACAAGTCATGACCTAAAGACTCCTTTACACTGCCTAACATTGATCTCATGATCGGTGCCATGGTTGGTCACGAGATCTTTACCTTTCTTGACACCTACTTCGGGTACAATCAAATTCAGATGAACTTGGAGGACTAGAAGAAGACCTTGTTTATCACAAAGTTTGGAACATGCTGTTACAATGTAATCCCTTTGGGATAAAAACCCACAGGAGCTACTTACCAACGCCTATTAAATAATATGTTCGAAGAACAAATAGGTAAGTCAATGGAAGTTTATATTGATGACATTCTAGTCAAGTTCCTGCGTGCAGAGGACCATTTGACTCATTTGCAGGAAACATTCGAAATCTTGAGAAAGTACAACATGAAATTTAACCCCGAAAAATGTGCCTTTGGGGTCAGTTCGAGCAAATTTCTCGGCTTCATGGTATCAAATCAGGAAATCAAAATCAACCCTGATAAGATTAAGGCCATCAAGGATATAGCTATTGTAAAGAGTGTGAAAGCCATGCAAAGGCTAACCGGTCGGATAGTTGCCTTAGGGCGATTTATTTCGAGGTCATCAGATCGTAGTCACAGGTTATTTTCCTTAATCAAAAAGAAAAATGATTTCACATGGACCCCGAATTATCATCAAACACTGGAGAAATTGAAGCGATACGTATCGAGTCCACCTCTGCTCCACACTCCGAATGTAGAAGAGAAGTTGTACTTGTACTTGGCTATGTCCGAAATAGCGGTAAGTGGTGTACTAGTTCGAGAAGAAAAAGTTACGTAGTTTCCTGTTTATTACGTGAGTCGAACCTTAGGAGATGCTGAAACTAGGTATCCACACTTAGAAAAACTAGCACTTGTGTTAATAAGCGCATCTAGAAAGTTAAATCCATATATCCAGTATTATCTCATATGTGTGTTAACCACTTATCCTCTCTGAAATGTTCTGCACAAGCCCGAGCTATCGGGCCAAATAGCCAAATGGGTCGTCAAACTTGGCAGGTACAATATCAAATATCAACCCCAAGCGGTCATCAAGTCTCAAATCTTAGCTGACTTCATGGATGATTTTACACCAATACTCGTACTCGAAGTGGAGAAGGATCTTCTACTAAAATTGGGTACATCATCGGGGATATGGACCCTCTTTACGGATGGTGCCTCGAATGTGAAAGGGTTTGGGCTTGACATTATTTTGAAGCTACCTACAGATAATACTATTAGACAATCTAAAAACTTCGAGGTTGACTAATAATAAGGCCGAGTATAAGGCCATGATTGCAGGTCTCGAGCTAGCTAAAAGCTTGGGGGCAGAAGTTGTTGAAGCCAAGTGCGATTCTATGTTGGTAGTGAACCAAGTAAAAAAAAGCTTTGAAGTTCGAGAGGATAGGATGCAAATATATTTGGACAAGCTACAGGTAACCTTGCACCGCTTCAAGGAGTAGACTCTAGACCATGTACCTCGAGAACAAAACAGTGAGGCCGATGCACTTGCAAACTTGGGTTCATCAGTCGAGGAAGATGATATCATCCCGGGGAATGTCGTCCAATTATCAAGATTTGTAGTCGATGAGGGTCATACCGAGATAAATTCTACAAATTTGACTTGGATTTGGAGGAATAAGTATGTTGAATATCTAAAAAATGGGAAGCTCCCATCATACCATAAAGAATCAAGGGCTTTACGAACCAAGGCTGCTCGGTTTATACTGGATAAAGACGGAACATTATACAAAATGACATTTGATGGGTAATTGGCGGTATGCTTAGGGCTGGGGGACACCGATTATATTTTATGAGAAATCTACGAAGGCACTTGTGGAAACCACTCTGGCGCCGAGTCTTTGATTCACAAAATTGTTAGAGCAGAATATTACTGGGATAGCATGGTAAAATACACTAAGGAGTTTGTTAAGAAATGAGATAAATGTAAAAGGTTTGCATCGATGATTCATCAGCCCAGAGAGCACCTTTATTCAGTTTTGTCCCCATGGCCTTTCATGAAATGGGGAATGGACATCATCGGCCCTCTTCCAACGGACCCAGGTAAATCTAAATTCATTTATTTATGACTGACTACTTTTTAAAATGGGTGGAAGCACAGGCCTTCGAGAAGTTCAGAGAAAAAGAAGTTATTCACTTCATCTGGGACCACATCATGTGTTGATTCGGGATACCTGCCGAAATTGTTTGCGACAACGACAAACAATTCATCGGCAACAAGGTAACGAAGTTCCTCGAAGCACACAAAATAAAAAGTATCTTATCGACACCGTATCATCAAAGCAGAAACGGACAGGTTGAATCAACAAACAAGAATATTATTCAAAACTTGAAGAAAAGGTTGAACGGTGCTAAAGGGAAATGGAGAGAAGTGCTACCCGAAGTTCTTTGGGCATATCGAACGACATCGAAGTCCAGCACCTGGGTGAACCCATTCTCTTTAGTATATGGCTACGATGCATTGATTCCAGTCGAGGTCGGGGAACCCAGCACCAAATTTTGACATACATCGGAGGAGTCAAATCACGAGGCTATAAATACTAGCCTTAAGCTATTGGATGAAAAATGAGAAGTTGTACTTGTTCATATGGTTGTGCAGAAGAAAATAATTGAGAGATATTATAATATAAGGACCAGCCTTCGACACATCAGAATTGAGGACTTAGTTCTAATGAAAGTCACCCTCAATACTTGAGATCTGAATGAAAGGAAACTAGGCCCGTATTGGGAAGGACCATATCGAGTTATCGGAGTTATCGGAAAAGGATCCTACAAACTTGGCACGATGGGAGGCGAACAATTGCCAAACAATTGGAACGTATCACTACTCAAACGATATTATTGCTAAGGTACGACCATTCCCCATTTTTTCGTTTGTGTTTGACATTAATTTATTGCAGGTTTTGATCGAAGACATAAAAGAGAACCCTTCTACATGAAGACCTTATGTTTTAAAGCACGCATTGCAATCTTTTTCCCTTAGGTCAGTTTTTATCCCAAATAGGTTTTTCCGGCGAGGTTTTTAATGAGGCAGCAACTATGTTCTACCTAAGGAGAATTCAACAGTATCCAAGGCTTCTCTTCAATCAACCTCGAATACTGGGAAGCATCACCCTCGGAAGTTGTATTTTCGGAAAAAATACTTCACGCCAAAGTGAGTCTCAATAGGAAAACCTTGGCCAAACGGTCAGATAAATCATGTCCATGTAGAATAGTCGAGCCCCCATGAAAAACATGTACGCATGTATGAATTATTCAAAGAAGCATTCTTTCTATATCAAACACTTTGTGTCCCAAAGAAATTTGCTACTATACGAGCTCCATACTTGTGATTCTATGAGAAACGGCACAAGGGCCAAAACGGAAGTACACCTCGAATAGTCGGGGACTGTCATCGACAATCAACACATTCGATTTGTCTAAACTCGAATTTATAAGACCTCAAAGAGGCATCCCTCGATGCAAAGTCCAAGGCCATCATATTGGGACTAATATTTCGAACAAGTTCGAAATGTTATCGGAAACAAGTCCGAGAGACACACCCGAAGGCTACGGCCATATTAAAGGCTACGGCCGAAATAACGCGGCTCGGAGACGTCCGAATTTTGCAATAAAAATAGGTTTTCGAATTCTTAGAAAACCGATTATTAAAGGCTACCCTTGGAAAAATAATCAAAGGGCTTTGATGAAATCAGAACTCAAAAAACCTTAAGAGGTATCGAATTATTCAAATACAAACTTGTGCCAAGGTACTAAAAACAAAGGGTAGAAATCGACACTAAACCCTCAAAAAAATAATGGGTAAAAAAAACGCATGCCAAGGCATAAATAAATTTTTACTAAGTCTTCTAAGCTGAAAAAAGGAAATAATAGCCATCTCTTAGAGGCCATAATGGCCCGATCTAAAAGAGCCTAATGGCCGATACACTTAGGGTTCGAGATTTTATTCTTACCTGATCCGAATTCAAGGGTTCAATTATCCTGAGCCTAAATAAATAATAAACTTGATTATGGCTCGGGGATTCTATTATCCGGTACGAGACCGCAAGGGTCTATGCCCTAATGTTTGAACCTTATTTGAACTCGACCAAGATAATTTCAAAGAAACCATCTGAGATAAAATCTCGAACACACCATTCAAAGAATGAAATTATTACAAGAATTTTGTAAGGCAGGAAACATCGAGAAAACATACAAGGAATTTATTCTTCTATATACTTGGAAAAGGATATGTACTTGGAAAAGGATATGTACAAGAGACCAACAAAAGGTATTAGAAAAATAAAAATACAAAAAGAAAAAGAAAAATCTTATATATGCCAAGGGATGGTCTCTCTCTCAGTAGCAGCTTCCTCTTCAGACTTAACTTCACTACCAGACCCGCCTTGGCTGCCTTCATCATCATCGTCGGAGGAGGAAACGAGAAACTTGGCATCGGCTTTGAGCGCTTTTGCTTGAGCTATCTCTTCGGTGAGGTCGAAACCTCGAGCATGGAGCTCTTCGAGAGTCTCCCTATGGGATTGACACATGGCCAAATCATTGCTCCATTTCTCCCATTTAGAGGTTTCCCTTAGCTCCATTTGAGTAGCCTCATCATCCCTTAAGTACATATCAACAGTTTTATTAGTCGTGGCCCTCGTCTTCTCGACCTCGACCCTGGCTTCAACAACCTCAGCCTCGGTTGCGGTAAGTTTGGCCTCGAGCTCATCAATATTTTGGCTTGCACCAAATTTTTGTCTTTAGCACCCCGGAGCTGGATATCAACCGAGGCCAGTTTGTCTAGAGAAGCATATTTCTCCGAAGCAAGCCAATCTATACTTTCCTTCCATCGATGGTAATCGATGTTAACCTGATCGACCTCACCTCGAAGTTGTTTGATCATCTCCAGCTTTTGTTGCAGTTGAGACACTGAAGTGTTAGCCTCCATAGTTGGGTCAAGTAGACCGTACTCTTTCAAAATGACGGTTATCTGCTTGTCTAGCTCGGCCTCATTTTTACGAGCTTTGGCCAAGTCTGCCCGAAGGTCCTTGAGCTCTTCCTCCTTTTGGCTGGAAAGGAGCTTCAGGGCCTTCCCTTTATCCGAGGACTTCTTGAGCTCGGCCTCACATTGGCTCAGCTCGGCCCTAAACTTGGGAATGGCCTACGTAAAAAAAGAGATATCAGTTAGAGTAAGGGGAGAAGAAGAAATTTCAACAGTAAGAGTTAATTATTACACGAGAGAAAAGACCGTGAGCCTTTTCGAAGAGGGTAGATGCGTCATTGAGGTCGGCAGCATCATCGAGCCCAATAAAGCAATACCGGAAAGGATCTTCTTCACCGGCGACTCCGCTCGGGTCAGGCGTTCACAGAGCTTGAGCTTCCCTTATTGCCTCCTCAGAATAAGCTGGAAGAGGAGGAGAGTGACCATTACCATGGCCACGAGCAAGTCGCTCGGGGCACTCTGTTCAGCCTCAGATATCTCAGTACTTGTCCCCTTTGGTGTACTTGTTGTAGGCGGAGGAACAATCTAGACCTCAGGCGTGCCTGTGTTTATCTTTGGAGCTTCCTTACCACGATGCAGGGTCTCCGTTTTAGAGGGCTTAGCAGCTTCAACTGGCTTCCTAGCTTGGTCACCAGTGCCGATTATTTTCCCTCGTCTTCTTCTTCATCATTAAGTTGATGGACTGAGTTTATGTCCATGTGAATGAGGTTACTCATTTTTCCTTCGAGTAGGACCCATCCTATCTTGGGGTTCTTCGGGCTTCAAAACCCTTTTTCTCTTATTATCTTTTTCATAGACATCTCCGATACCTACATGAATTAAAATCATATATGAGTAAGGTGACATCTCCAATAAAGGAGAACGCGTCAAAAATTTGGAAGAACCTACCGTGGTGTTTGGCTTCCCATTTGCCCATCGCCAAGTCACGCCATTTGCACTCGTCATACGAGGAGGTCGCAGGTAATTTTCGGACCCAATCTTTAAGGTTGGCGACCGCATGGGGCATCCAAGCAACCACTGCAAAAAAAGGTGAAGGCATCATGCAATGCGAAAACAGAATATAATAGGATACTTGGAAAAGGACTTCACTTACGATCGGGGTTCCATTTCACTGGGAATCACATTTTTTCTTCGGGGATGACTCTGAGGTACTCACTCGCACGAACTGGCTCATCCAGCCCTGGTCCTTATCCTCGTCATTGCTAGCAAACAAGGTCTTGGTCGACCAGCATTGAAGCTTGATCAACCCTCGGTAAATTTGATGTCGATACAGTCGGATAAGGTGATTAACAGTAAACTCTAGACCCTCGACCTTGCAGCAGAAATAGCGAAGCATGATCACTATAAAACATAAAGAAGGGTAGATCTGGACGAGGGTGACCCGATACCTTTTACAAAAGTCCATCACGATTAAGGCTGGTCATAATTTGGTAAATACCAAATTACCGTACTGAAACCAAAAGTTTTAGTATTTGGTATACGGTATTTTGGTATGATATTTGGTTTAAGTTTTAAAAAAATTTGGTATTAAGTATGGTATTTGGTATTTTAAGATAAAATACCGAAATACCGATACCGTACCGAAATATATATTATATTACATAAAACACATTGATCACGCCCAACTATGCCTTATAAAAAGGACAATGCGGTCGTCGCAAATATAATCCAGTTTACAAGTCCGGAGTCGAATCCTACAGAGAATTAACCTATCAATTACCTTTGTTGGAATCACTAAATCCTTTATAATCAATTTCACCAAACTTTGTAAACAATAGTTGATGGTATTTCTACTAACTACAATTGCAAGTAAATAACTAACAGATGTAAACTAAATATGCTGGGTTGTAAATAATAATGAGAAGGTTCTAAGGTAGTGATTTTCCCTATTGATGGAATCCCTTCCGGTTAAGTTACATATAGCTTCACCAAAATATCTCTATCAATCATGAGCACTCTTATTACCGTAAATCTCTCCCGAGTAATTGCGATAATTTACTAGATGCACTCTCCCGAGTTACGCTAGCTGATTTTATTGATTACAGCTCACTTTAGATTACACTCAAGGCTTCGTTATCCCTAATCCCTCCTTCAAACCCGCAATTATAGATCCCTCTTATACTTTGGGAGTGGTGTTGTTCAATAATTACCTAAATATGCACTCTCTCCCGAGTTATGCACACTAAATAGGCACAGCTAATTGAGGATCCTGTCAATTAACTACAATAAACACGTAATTGAACAAATAGAGATTAACCGGCAAACTATATGAACATAATAAAGAAGTTCATCCTTCAATAGGTTCCATCAAAACCTTAGACTAAAGTATTTAGCTACTCATAACAACTTGAATATAAAATACGAAAATATTCATCATGTAAAATTGCAAGAAAAAGAAGAAATAAAAAACTATGATGTTTTGGGTGATCTCTCACACTTGTGTTTCTTTTGCCAAAGTACTCTCAAAAGTAAGATTCACCCTATGAAACCCTTCATTTTTTTAACCTTGGGCGAGCTTGACTTTATATAGGTTAAGTGGGTTTCTCTCCAGATTTCCAATTTTGCCCCTGAATAACTCTATTCCGGATTGGAACGCGTGCGAGCTCGCACATTACTTCGGGCTCAGCCCTCCTAACACGCGCGAGCTCGCGCATGAGTTCGTGCATCTGCTCGCGCACCTGGACCCGTATTTCTTCCATTTCTTTGTCTCTCCCTTGCACGCACTCAGCTCAGAGGGGTCGTTCTTGCTCATAAATCATTCCAATAGCCTCTTGAAAGCTTCATATAATCTCCTCATCCTGCAATGTATACAAATCACAATTAGAGCCTATTTTTCATCAATTAACCATATTATTACGTTGGAATATAATCAAACGGACGCATAAACAATAGCTAAATCACCTAGATTTCGCCTATTATCAACACCCCACACTTTATTCATTGCTAGTCCTCGAGCAATCAAACTATACTCTCTAGAGAATCCTTCACTCAACCATTTTCCCTAACGCATTACACCTAGAACAATGTATATACATTACACCTAGCAGTGAACAATCCTAGCCTCAAAGCCGACTCTTACGTGCCATGAAATATTCACACTTCCTCAAAGTACTCTACACAAAAGTCAAGACTTGCTTTTCCTTTACGAATCATATTTCCTCACAATCACATCAACAAAAACTTAGTTCAATCCAACACATACAATTCATATACTCACATATATCAAGGAAATCACTCACTCTCACAACGAAGTCACATGCATGCAATTGGTACCATAAGCTTGCCCTTAATGTAAATCTCTACTAATGTAGGCTCACTCAGTCTAAAATCAATTAGGACTTTTCGTGGTTGTAATGTGGGCTAAGGGACGGGAAGGATATATTTAAGAATAGTGACTCAACCTCCTAAGAACGTTAACACATCACATGAGCAACTTTTTTAGCGGAAAAAAAAAATTCAAACCACTTCTCATTCACAAACAATATCATCACACAAATATTCCCTTCTTCTTTAAGCACTCTATTAATTTATACCCACTAGCTGGAACAAGACACAATGTATTCATCTCTTTTTTTCAGTTTATCCTTCTTGTCACTCAATTTCCTCTAGTGGTGTATTCGTTTACAAAACAAGTGCACCTTTCATCCTTTTATTGGTTCCACTCAAAAGCCACCCCACACTTATTTCCTTTTTACTTCTTTTAGCGCTCCTCTCACAATTAAAGTGATTTAAGAGGTAAAAGGATCAAAACAATGTCAATTAAGAACAAAAGGATATAGGCTTGTAATGCGGGTGCCAAACAAAAGTCTAAAGGATCAAAAGGGTTAACTAGGGACAAATTTTATTTGTGATAAGCAATAAAGCTCAAAAAGGTCAAAGAAAACCTAAAATCATTTTTCAAACCGAGCATCACCTAAGATTTCGCTTCAACTCACATACCGGGCAAGTTCTAGATACAAGTACAACACATGGACTACACAAACACTCACCACACATGGCATATGACTCATTCAGATCATCTCATCAAGAAACTCCATTACGAGCATTCAATTCAGTAACAAACATACAAATTAAGGCACTTTCAGTGAGATTCAACAATTAGGACTAAGAGTTACACTCTAGGGTCTATTGTGTTCAGGTGTGTCAAAGCTATGGGTTCTCTTTCAATTTATAGCTCGTATCCCATTACCCTAATCTACAAATCAAGAAAAAAACTACCTATGCCCGGTTCAAGCTAAACCCTTGGAAAAGAACCGCGGCCTAAAGAAAAACTAAGGGGGAGTTGCTACAGTACCTAAAAAAAAAAGAAAAAAACTTTTTGGTCTTTTATTTAGACTAACTTCCCTCAAGAAAATCATCTAAAAGATCCGTCATCAGGAAGAGCCTACAATTTTTCAGTTTTTTTTTTCTCGACTCAGTCCCTCAAGAACCCCGTCGAAAGGGATCCGTCGTCGGGCCGAGCCATTTACCTAAATTAACAAATTACTCCTACATAACACAAACTATCAAGTCAACATGAAACAAACAAAACAAATAGTTAATTTATACAACTACATACAACATACAATGAAGGAATCCCCAACCCACACTTAAAAAATGAAGACACGTCCTCATGGCTTAAAATTTAAAAGAGCAGTGAGGTAAAGAGACTTCCCTGAAGCTTCACTCCTGGTCAGAAATGGTTTCGGGGTTCACGTTGCACGTACTCCCCAGAGCTTGCAGCCAACCCATGAACTTCTTTTTCGATTTTACTTGTCGGTCAGCTATCGCGTCCATACGAGTGCCCAACTCAGTCATGGAGGTGCGTAGATCAGCCACCTCCTGCTGCAATCCGGTGTACCGGGACACTCTAGCAGTTCCTGAAGAGGATGTTGCTCCTAACGATGCTGATGGGGCTGGCTCCACGTCCATTTGTTCATCTGCTTCCTCCTCCGATGCGTTAGAACCACTCTCATCCTCTCCATCTGCCGATGCCGCTGGGGTTGGCCCCATGGTGTTTTGGCCAGGTCTGATCTTGTGGATTTTTTTTACCAGCCCGTCCACACGAATATTTTTGGGCACCTGCACTTGCCTGGAAAGCTTAGTCACCAAAGAGGGAAAAAAGAACCCATACATACGTTGGGGGCACCGGATAAACATTTCGTCGTGGATCACTTTGGCCATGTCGAAGGGAAGACCCATGATGAAACACCAAATCAATGCAGCTCGGGGTCCATTCACCTCTGTAGTATTTTTGGAGGGAATCAGGCGACTGTTGATCACATACAACCATCTCTTCGCCTCTGGAGTTAAGACAGAGGAGTGGAACTAATCTCCGTGTTCCAGCCACTTTACCATTTTTCCGGGTGCGCAAATTGCATCAAAGAAGCGCTCCCACTTGGCATCTGTTGGATTTTTGCCATACTCATAAAAGTCCATATTCTCAGGCATAGGGTCGTGCAATTGATATGTTGTACGTATCGTCTCAATGGAGGCATCACCGCCTTGCGGCGCACCATGCCCACATTGTTGACATGCTATGGCAGATTAGCATAGAATTCGTGTACAACCATTACATTAGCCTCCCCTGGCTCATCAATGAAGGCCTACAAATCCCGCTCCATCAACTCCGAATACATGTGTGGGCAACGTTCCTTGACCGAACGGAGATCAATGCCCCTCTCCAGAATTGGCATTTTTGTGGCCTTCTCCGTAAAGCGGGTCTGAGCCTCAGGTGAAACAAATTTGTTGTTGTCATAAGGACATGCAGGGGCTGCCCGTTGAGTTCGAGATGTGCCAGCTTGGCGGCTTGATGATGGACCTGTGGCTTGGCGCTTTCGCGATGGTGCCATAATACCTGCAAAACGTGAACACATTAGATCAGCCCAACAAAAATATTGTGACTTAATGCGGTTACTCAGACTTCACACGCAAAATTGGTCACAACTACATAATCATGCTCATTGAGACCTTTCCACAAACACCCTGTGGGCAGTAGGCTCTCACAACTCTTTTCTAAGTGTCTTGAAACAAAGGTCCCCCACAAAATCTCATACATAGCCCAATTCAAGTACCACCCACCCCACACTTACCACAAACCAACCCCACAACATATTTCACCAATTACTACACAATATCTAAGTACAACTCCTACAATAAACATAAGAATACAACAAACAAATCTGAAAATTAAAGAAAGAAAGAAGAAGAGAAGAAAAAAAAATAGTCTAGGGCTCATACCTGTGGTGAAGGGGAATGGGGGAGATGCTAGTGAACTTGGGGAAGAAACTCGTGAGAGGGGAATGGGGACAGGGGTGCTGGAATTTGGTGAAGAATTTGGGAGTGTTTTGAGGAGGGTTTGGTGGAGGGTTTGTTTTGATTGAGGGAGAATGGGGGAAGTGAGGGTTTTGGGGCTGAGGGAAATCGGGGGGTTTATTAGAAGGGGGTAAATTTAGTCTACTATTAAAACAGATTAAAAATAAAAAAAGAAAAAAAGAAAAACTAAGACACACTAAAAAAATGCCGGAAATTTACGGGCGGGGCGCCACGAACTCGCGCATCTCTTCGCGCGCCCAGGCAGAATGCCTTTACGAGTCGCGCGAACTTGTGCAAAAAGTCACACGTCTCTTTGTGCGTTCCTGTGCATTCCAGGCAGAATGTTTTTCCCAGGTGCACGAACTTGTGTGCGAAGTTAGCGCGAGTTCGCGCTCCTGGGCACTCATTTTTGTACTTTTTTCACCTGTGTTGCTCTTGGTCGATGGTCTTTTCACCCGCCCTTCAACGCCTGCATTTGTTAGTATGTTAAAACTCAAAATCAAACACTACTACTATCGTTGGGTTGCCTCCCAACCAGCGCCTTATTTAACATCGTGGCACGACTCTTTGAAGTTACATAGTACACTTACAATACATTCGTGGGTTGCCTCCCACGCAGCACCTGATTTAACGTCACGGCACGACGCACGTGAGCGTATTTAAGGCTCGCTCGACCTCGGAGGTTCAGTCAGGTGGATCTCAGACCCTTCCTTTGGTCATTCATGCCCACATATAGTTTTAATCTCTGCCCAGTGACTCTAAATGGACGAGAGTCTTTCTCAGCGGCGATCTCTACAGCACCTGAAGGGAATACTTCAACCACTCGAAACGGTGACCATCATGACTTAAGCTTACTAGGGAACAGCCGCAATCTTGAGTTATAGAGCAATACCATGTCCCCGGGTTTGAAATGTCACTCAACAATGTTCTGGTCATGTAACCTCTTCATTCTTTCCTTGTACAATATTGTGCTCTCAAAAGCAAGATGTCTGAACTCGTCAAGCTCATGCAACTCAGTGATTCTAGTTATGCCTGCAGCTTCAATACCTAAGTTCAACTGCTTCAATGCCCACCACGCTTTATGTGCAAGTTCCACTGGGAGGTGACAGGCCTTTCCAAACACCAACTTATACGGTGACATACCAATTGGTGTTTTAAACGCGGTCCTGTAGGCCTAGAGTACATCATCTAGCTTCCTCGTCCAATCAATTCTTGTGGCATTCACAGTCTTGGTCAATACACTCTTGATCTCTCTGTTGGACATTTCCACCTGCCCACTAGTTTGCGGGTGATACGGAGTAGCCACCTTGTGGCGCATGTCATACTTAGCAAGCAACTTTTCAAAGGATCTATTACAGAAGTGAGTGCCTCCGTCGCTGATAATCGCTCGTGGTGTCCCAAATTGGGTGAATATGTTCTTCTTCAGGAATCCCACCACTACTCTTACATCATTAGTGGGTAACGCAATAGCTTCTACCCACTTGGACACGTAGTCCACAGTAACCACCATGTATTTATTGCCAAATGAGCTGACGAAGGGGCCCATGACGTCAATCCCCCGGACATCAAACACTTCTACCTCTTGAATCGGATTCATGGGCATCTCGTGGTGACGGGAAATGTTCTCAGTCCGCTGACATTCATTGCAGCCCTTCACCCATAGGTGCGCATCTCTAAACACTGTTGGCCAAAAGAATCCGGCCTCAAGCATTTTCGCAGTTGTCCTGACCCCTCCAAAATGTCCTCCATATGCTAATGCGTGACAAGCCTGCAAAATAGAAGATTGTTCTATCTCGGGGACACACCTCCGGATCATATTGTCAACACATATTCTAAACAGATAAGGCTCATCCCAATAATACAGTCGGCTATCACGATAAAACTTTTTTTTTGGACAGATGAAAGGTCGTGAGGAACTATACCACTGGCAAGGTAATTAGCAAAGTCTGCATACCATGGCGCTTCCTCAAGATTAGTAGCGAGAAGTTGCCCGTCTGGAAAGGTTTACAGGATCTCTTCGACCTCGATTGCCTTTTCAGCTCCTTCAAGTCATGATAGATGATCAGCGACTTGATTTTCTGTACCCTTACGGTCACGAATTTCGAGGTCGAATTCTTGCAAAAGCAACACCCAATGAATCAGGCTCGGCTTCGACTCCTTTTTCTCAATTAGGTACCTGAGAGCTGCGTGGTCAGTATATACAATTACCTTGGAACCAATCAAATATGATCAGAACTTGTCGAAAGCAAACACCACGGCCAACATCTCCTTCTCAGTCACAGTGTAATTCAGCTGGGCTCCACTCAGCGTTCTGCTAGCATAGTATATTGGATGCATCAGCTTGTCTTTCCGCTGTCCCAGCACTGCCCCCACTGCGTAGTCACTAGCGTCACACATGAGTTCATACGGTTGCTCCCAGTCAGAGGCAACTATGATAGATGTTGTGACTAGCCTCTTTTTCAGCTCCTCAATGTGACCCTACAATCATCAAAAAACAAGAAGGGGTGATTTTTTCTAATAACTTACAGAGAGGGTTGGCGATCTTTGAAAAGTCCTTTATGAATCGCCGATAGAAACCAGCATGCCCCAGGAAGCTTCTGATTGCTTTGACCGAAGTTGGAGGGGGTAGCCTTGCTATCACATCTACCTTAGCACTATCCACCTCAATTCCTTTGCTTGACACCTGGTGTCCCAAGACTATGCCCTCTTGTACCATAAAATGGCACTTTTCCCAATTTAGAACTAGGTTGGTCTCGATACACCATTTTAGCACACGAGTTAGATTTATAAGGCACTCATCAAATGAGTTCCCCACCACTGAGAAATCATCCATGAACACCTCCATTATATCCTCCACCATGTTAGTAAATATGTCCATCATGCACCGTTGGAATGTGGCGGGTGCATTGCATAGGCCAAAGGGCATCCTCCGAAAAGCATAAATGACATACGGGCAAGTGAAAGAGGTCTTCTCTCTGTCCTCCGGTGCAATGGAGATCTGATTGTACCCGGAGTACCCATCCAAAAAACAAAAATATGACCTGCCTGCCAATCTGTCTAACATCTGATCAATGAAGGGAAATGGGAAGTGGTCTTTCCGGGTGGCTAGATTTAACTTTCGATAGTCCATGCAAATTCTAAATAGGCCTTCGCCCTTACACCTTTATATATAATAGAAGAAAATTAGATAGTTGTATATAGAATTAGCCAGATCGTCTGAATCCAGCCCGTGACGGTTCTTGTAGAGATCAATTCATTCTTGACTACCGTCATGCCACCCTTTTTAGGAATACATTGAACTGGGCTAACCCAGCTACTGTCAGAGATTGGGAAAATGATTCTCACATCTAACCACTTGATTACTTCTTTCTTCACCACTTCCTTTATATTGGGTGTGAGCACGTGATTTTTGACCCAAGTAAATTATTACAAAAATATATGCAAAAAATGATTTTTGTGTGGAAACTTGTTGATAATTGTGTGGAAATACCATGATTTGTTTTTATTTTTGGAAAATAACGCAAAAAAATCAAAACAAAATACCATTTTTCGTATTAATTAGAAAATACCAAAAATAGAAATTAATAACTCTTTAATTTTAGAAAAAATCAGAAAATTAAAAGAAAAATACAAAAAATAATAAATACAGGAGAAATATAAAAATACAGAAAAGAAAATAAATAAAAATACGAAAATACAAGAAAATACAATGTATAAATACAAAATGCAATATACAACAAAATTGGGCCAAATAACAAATTTAAATAGCCCAAATGATCAATACACAGTCCAGGCCCAAAATCAAAGATCAACCGGTCTGCCTATATATAAC
>MU696963.1:17112-43208 GCA_026770625.1 Nicotiana glauca | reverse complement strand
AGAAGTGAACTGAGTACCTCTATCCGAAATAATAGAAACTGGAACACCATGTAATCGGACAATCTCACAGATAAAGATCCCTGCCAGCCGCTCTGAATAATATGTAGTACACACTGGAATGAAATGCGCGGACTTGGTCAGCCGATCCACAATCACCCAAATCGAATCGAACTTCTTCAAAGTCCGAGGAAGACCACTCACGAAATCCATAGTAACTCTCTCCCATTTCCACTCAGGAATAACCATCTGCTGAAGCAAACTGCCCCGTCTCTGGTGCTCATATTTCACCTGCTGACAGTTGAGACACCGAGCCACAAATCCCACAATGTCTTTCTTCATTTGCCTCCACCAGTAATGTTGTCTCAAGTCCTGATACATCTTCGCGGCACCCGAATGGATGGAATACCGCGAACTGTGGGCCTCCTTAAGAATCAAATCTCTAAGCCCGTCCACATTGGGCACACAAATCCGGCCCCGCATCCTAAATACACCATCATCACCAACAGTCACCTCTCTGGCATCACCATGTTGGACCCGATTTCTAAGATTAAGCAAATGTGGATCATCATAATGTCGCTATCTGATGCTATCATATAAAGAAGACCGAGAAACCATGCTCGCCAACACTCGGCTAGGCTCAGAAATATCTAACTGCACCAACCGATTGGCCAAAGACTGAACATCTACTGCAAGGGGTCTCTCCCCAACTGGAATGTGAACCAAAATCCCCATACTGACTGCCTTTCGGCTCAAAGCATCGGCCACCACATTGACCTTTCCCGGATGATACAGAATAGTAATATCATAATCTTTTAGCAATTCAAGCCACCTCTGCTACCTCAAATTAAGGTCTTTCTGTTTAAACAAATGCTGAAGGCTGCGATGATGAGTGAATACCTCACAAGATACGCCATATAAATAATGCCTCCAAATCTTCAAAGCACGAACTATAGAAGCCAATTCTAAGTCGTGAACAGGGTAGTTCTTCTCATGGGGCTTCAACTGACGAGAAGCATAAGCAATAACTCTACCCTCCTGCATTAGCACACAACCAATCCCAACTCTCGAAGCATCACAATATACCATGTATGAACTTGTAGCTGATGGTAAAACTAATACTGGAGCTGCGGTCAAAAGTGTCTTGAGCTTCTGAAAGCTCTCCTCACACTCGTCAGACCATACAAATGGAGCACCTTTCTGATTCAACTTGGTCAAAGGCGATGCAATGGATGAAAATCCCTGAACAAACCGGCGATAATAGCCTGCTAACCCAAGAAAACTCTGGATCTCTGTGGCTGAGGGCGGTCTAGACCAACTCTGCACTGCTTCTATCTTCCTTGGATCAACCTTAATACCCTCGTTGGACACTATGTGTCCAAAAAACCCCACAGAGCTTAGCCAAAACTCACACTTGGAGAATTTTGCATAGAGCTTCTCCTCTCTCAATATTTGCAACACTGCACGCAAATGCTGGGCGTGCTCCTCCTGGCTACGCGAGCCACCAGGATATCATCAATGAATACAATAACAAAAGAATCCAGATACGGCCGAAATACACTGTTCATTAAATGCATGAACGCTGCTGGGGCATTGGTCAGCCCAAAAGACATGACTAGAAACTCATAGTGACCATATCTAGTCCTGAAGGCAGTCTTAGGAATATCTAAATCCCTGATCTTCAACTGGTGATAGCCCGAACGGAGATCGATCGTAGAAAAATCCCTCGCTCCCTGGAGCTGATCAAATAAGTCATCAATGCGAGGCAAATGATATTTATTCTTCACTGTTACCTTATTTAACTGCCTGTAGTCAATGTACATTCTCATCGTGCCATCTTTCTTTTTCACAAACAGAACTGGCGCACCCCAAGGTGATACACTAGGCCGAATGAACCCCCTTATCTAGGAGTTCTTGAAGCTGCTCCTTCAATTCTTTCAACTCTGCTGGTGACATATGATATGGCGGAATAGAAATGGGCTGGGTGCCCGGCACCAAGTCAATGCCAAAATCAATATCCCTGTCCGGCGGCATGCCCGGCAGGTCTGCAGGAAATACATCAGGAAAATCCCTAACAACTAGGACAGAATCAATACTAGGAGTCTCCTTTCCAAAATCTCGCACAAAAGCTAGATATGATAGACAACCCTTCCCAACCATACGCTGGGCTTTCAAGAAAGAAATTACTCTGCTAGGGATAATCAGTCATACCACGCCACTCGATCCTCGGAACACCCGGAATAGCCAAAGTAACTTTCTTAGCATGACAGTCTAGAATAGCATGACATGGAGATAGCCAATACATGCCCAGAATAATATCAAAATCTACCATGCTCAACAGCAATAAATCAACTCGGGTCTCCAGACCCCCAATAATCACAGCACACAACCGGTACTTACGGTCCACAACAACAGTATCGACCACTGGGGTAGACACATGAACGGGAAAAGAAAGAGACTCCCAGGGCATACTCAAATGACGGGCAAAATATGAAGACACATAAGAATAGGTGGATCGGGGATCAAATAAGACAGAGGCATCTGTGTGGCAAACTGAGATAATACCTGTGATAACAGTATCTGACGCAAGAGCATCTGTCCTATCTGGGATAGCATAAAATCGAGCCTGGCCACTGCCCTATCGACCTCCACCTCTGGGGAGACCTCTAGATGCCTGACCCTCACCCCTAGCTGACTGGGCGGGTGCTGAAGAAATTGGTGCAGAAGACGAGGACTGACCCCTCTGCTGTAATGAACTGGCAGCACGATGAGGACATTGCTTCCACATATGTCCTAACTCTCCGCACTCATAACAACCCCTAGGTGCTGGAGGATGGGACTGAAAAGAACCCCTCGCACCGGAGTGACTAACTGGTGCACTCGGCGCGGAAGAACCCTAAACAGACGGGGCACGTGAAGAACTCTGAGCTGGAAGGGCACTGAGTGATGACTGGCCCTGCTGAAACCCCCGATGACTACGGCCTGAAGATGTCTCACAGTACTCGGGATGAGCCGACTGATGAGGCCTGTAAGAACGACCTCTGCTCTGTTGAAACTGGCCCCTGGACGAAGCACCACTGTAACTAGCTGATCCACGAGGCCTCTTGGCCTCCCGTTCCTCTCTCTCCAGACAGCGATCCGTCTCAATATCACGAGCAACATCCACTGCATCCTCAAAGGTATGACTCAGTATCTTCTCTCGAGCCATCAGAATACGAATGGGATACTTAAGTCCATCCACGAACCTCTTAATCCTCTCTCGATCAGTCGGGACCATCCATGGAGCATAACGAGCCAACTCCGAGAACCTCACCTCATACTGAGATACGGTCATATCCCCCTGACGAAGATACTCAAATTGCCTGCGCATCTCCTCTCTCTGAGACCGCGGTACCCACTTCTCCAGAAAGAGAGTGGAGAATTCCTCCCATGACAAAGACGTTGCACCTACCGGCCTACGCCGCTCATATGCCTCCCACCAAGTGAAGGCTTCTCTTGAGAACTGGAAAGTAGTAAATGATACCCTGCTAGTCTCCAAGACCCCTACTGTCCGCAGCATACGTCGACACTTGTCGAGAAAACCTTGGGCATCCTCGCCCTGAGCACCACAGAAAGTAGGAGGTGCAAGTCTGCCGAACCTCTCAAGACAACGCTACTCATTGTCTGGCATAACTGGGACCATAACACCCTGAACCGATGCAACCGGCTGAACTGGGGAAACCTGCTGAACTGGTAGTGCCTCTGGTGTCTGTAATCCCTGCACTACTGGCTCAGGTGTGCGAGCAGCGGGGGTCTGCTTGCCTCCCCCGGCCTGTGAAGTAGCTGCTGTAGTAGTGGCTGAAACTGCTTGAGCCAGGCCAGTGCAAACAGATAGAATCTGAGCCAAGGCCTCCTGAAGACCCGGAATCACAATAGGCACAGCTGGTGCCTGAGCAGGTGTTTCTGGAGTCTCTACAGCTAGAGCCTGATCCTAAGCCGAGGCAACTGGCGGGTCAATAGGTGCTACCCCTGCGGCTCTGCCTCAACCACGACCTCGACCATGACCGCGTCTACGGCCTCTGGTGGTCTCAGTAGGTGGCAATGGTGGTCGTCCGTCTTGTCCATTAGCGCGTGTTCTCGCCATCTGCGAGAGAATAGAATAACAGAATTTAGTTTTTCGGATCAACAAATTCGCACGACAAGAATTTCAAGAATATGAAGTTTTTCCTAAAGGTTCTGCATTCTCTCAAGGATAAATACAGACGTCTCCGTACCGATCTACGAGACTCTACTAAACCAGCTCATGACTCGCGAGACCTAGTAACCTAGGCTCTGATACCAACTTGTCACGACCCAAAATCCCAACCCGATCGTGATGGTGCCTCTTGTGAGGACAAGACCAGCCAACAACAAAACAGCATATCTCTTATTAATTACTCAGCAGGAATAAGTCTAAATCATAGACAATATAGTCATAAATGCGAAATAAACGTGATAGAACAAGGAAAACCATCCCAACTCATCCCGAAATTGGGGTGTCACAAGTCATGAGCTACTACATAGTTTACTAATATCTTACAAGTCCGGAAATATCATAAATAACAGAAGATAAGGGAGGAAACGGGGCTGCAGACGTCAACAGCTACCTCGTTACTTCTAGTCACCGCCTGGTCTGGAAAGAATCAGCGCTCAGGAGCGAACTTAGCTCTGCCTGTATCTGCACACATGGTGCAGGGAGTAATATGAGTACTCCGACCCAGTGAGCAATAAAAATAAATAACGACTGAAAGCATAAAATCCTATAAAGGCACAAATAATGCTATTTCAAGCAGTAAAATCAATTATACAATAAATCCATGGATTATCAGATAATTCTCTTTTAAAACAGTGAAGACAATTAATTTCAACAAGTAAAGAATAATCAGAAACTCGCCCCTCGGGCTTAATATCAAATCCTCAGCATAGTAACAGCCCCACGGGCTCACTCCCAACTCACCAACACAAAACATCAGCCTCTTGGGCTCACTACCAACTCACAAAAATACAACATCGGCCTCTCAGGCCCACTCCCAACTCACCTGGGTACCCTATGCTCACTGGGGGTGTGTACAGACTCCGGAGGGGCTCCTACAGCCCAAGTGTTATATCATAAGGCCTTAAAGCCTTCACACATCACACTCGAGGCCTGAAAGCCCCATCACATCACTCAACATAATATGGCCCTCAGCCTGAATCAGTCCAAAAAATAATCATAAGCCCCTTGGGCATCAGTAAAACAATGATGCTCAGCTCAAACAATATTATAAATATCATTTAAATCTCGAGTTGAGTATAAATGTAGCTGAGTTCATGAAATAGTATAATTCAATTGGACTGAATTCAAATAATATTCATTTAGTGAGGAAAATAGTGATGGAAATTCACAAAGGATTTCATATAATTGACACGAAGCCCAAGTATGGCAATAAGCCTAAATCATGGTGAAAAAATAACAAGTCCTTATCAAATACGCGGTAAAATATCAACCGGGATGGACCAAGTCACAATCCCCAATAGTAAATGACCCCGCACTCGTCATACAATGCGTGTCTCACCTCAACATAGCACTACGTTGTGCAATCCGGGGTTTTAAACCCTCAGGACATCATTTAAAATCATTACTCACCTCAAGACGGCCAAAAGTCTACTCCGCTATGCCCTTGCCTTTCAAATTTTCTTCCTCGCATGTCAATCTGCCCAAAATTACAACGAATATGTTGCATTGTACAAAAGAGACAATACCCAATTGAAAACAATCAAAAAATATCGAAATTCACGAATTTGACAAAACCTGAGCCCCGAGCCCACGTCTTGAAACTCAAAATTTTTTATAACAAATGTCCTTCGTCCTTTCACGAGTCCATACATATAAAGAACACAAAAATTGAAGTTCGTTTGACCTTTCAAATCCTAATTGTTTGGTTTCAAAATTCAAGCCCTAGTTCTTGATTTTTAACCTTTAATTCCTTGGATTTTCAGTATTAATCCATGTTTTCACACCATAATAACATAATCTAAGTATAAGAATCCATACCTGATGAAAACCCTCGAAACCCTCTTCAAAATCATCCAAAAATCGCCTCAATCCGAGCTACCTAGCTCCAAAAATGAGAAAAACTCTCGGACTACCCGAAATAAAATGTCCAATGATTTTCGCATATGCAGTTACTGTTCACCGCAGGTGCATTTTTACTGTTCACCGCAGAAGCAAAAAATTACTGTTCACATGCTTTTGCGGGTACTGTTCACCGCAGAAGCGAAAATACCAGTTTTGCCCCAGAAAATTGCAGCAGCTTTTTATTTCACTAAAAATGCTATAACTCAATCATACTAACTCGAAATTCGACGATTCTTGTTCCTATGAGTTGTGAGCACGTGATTTTTGCCCTATATGAATTATTCCCAAAATTCCAAACAAAATAATGTTTTTATTATTTTACAATTTTTGTAAATTTTGTGGCATTTTCTAGTAAATGTTGCATTTTATTTGTGCATTTTAATTCATATAAAAAATACAAAAATACATTGGTATTTAGGTTTAATTTTATATTTTAGTGTTAATTAGTGGTTTTAAATTGTTTTCATATAAAGAAAATGACAAAAAATGACTTTGTGTACCTTTATTTTTAAATTTGTGGAAGTTGTTTCGATTTTAGTTCAAAAGTAGAAATTAGTTAATTTTGGAAAATTAATCAATAATTTCAGTGTTAATTTGGTCAATGAGCTTTTATTTGTCATTTTAACAAACAACATAAAATTTCTATAAATACAAAATGAAAGAAAAAAGAAAAGAAAAACTATGATATAAAAAAGAGAAAACAAGTGAATAAAAGAATGAAAAAACAAAAGGAAATCAAGTAAAAAGAAATAAATTGGGTTTGGGCCATCGTTTGTTAAGGCCAAACGAAGACCAAACCCATCCCAGAATCACCATGCCCAGGCCCAAGCGTTGCCCAACCCGGTCTCCCCCACTAAATCAAACGACCACGTTTTGGGGTGATCGAATCCTAGCCCTTGATCCCCTTCCCATCCAACGGCCAGAGGCTCCCCTCATATTCTCATTAATATGTCTGAACCCCTCATTTTAACTAGAGTCCAAACTCTCTCTGTCTCTTATCCTTCCCAAACACAGAGATATTGAACCCCAATGCCGCCTCTGCTTATCCGCCATCTCCGACCGGCGACAAAGCTCGACCACTACCCAAAATCCGGCCACGCAACTGTCACCCCTCCCTACATCGTAATCCGTCACCATTTTTCCCAAAATCCTCGCCGAATTTGACACGATCAAAGTTGAAATCAGAGAAGAGGAAAATCTCAAGTTTCGTGTACGATCGGGCTTAAAATGAGTGTTGCTCATTTGTTCTCAAAGAAAACATACGATTAACACCAGTTTCAAGGCCAGTACGAGCCGTTTGAGGTTTTTAAAATTTTGTCCATATGACCTTCGAGGTAATTTCTTTGTTTTGCCTGTTAGTCTTCATCTTTTGATCCTTCTGCTTCTTCTTTCTTGTGCGTTTCTTCGTCTTTTCCCCTTTCCTTCAGTGTTTCTTCATGTTAGATTTAGGGATTTGTATTTGTTAAAATATTAAAACATTGCTTAAATTTCTGTGTATATACTTTGGTCGTGTTTACTCCGTGAGCTCTTCAATTTCCTCTTATGGACATTCTCTTGAATTTTGTTTTGTGCATACGGTCCGCTTAATTGCTGATTTTTAGTCGCATAATTGGATCCTATTCATTTGAATGCATACTTTAATTGTAGCCCATTAAAAAATCATGCTTGAAGTTTAATTTCAGTTATGAAAAAAAAATTCGAGTAATTGGTTCCTTTTGTTTATTATTGGATTTCCAAAAAAATAGATTTCCATTATTATTTGGGCCTTGAAGTCATCCTTGACTCCTGCAAGAGGCCCGTTAAGTGCTGGGTCAAGCTAACCCGTCTTTGCATTAGTTAGCTGAGGGGTAATTTGGGTTTGGAGGGTGTTTTAGAAATTATATTAGAGGGAATATTTTAATAACAGAATGGAGAAGCTTCTAGTAGGGATTTCTAGCTAATTTCAGGCTTTTAAGTGGTTAAGATTGGGAAACAAGACAGGAAATAGGGGACTATTTGGTTAATTGAATAAAGAAAGAGGGACTAAGATAGAAAAATGAAAAATCTGAAGTTCCCTTAGGTTTTGCCTATAAAAAGGCAGTAGCATATGATTGAAAGCAAGTTTTGAACTCCAATATTTCCCCCCAAAATCTCTTTAAGCTCTAGAGATCTGAAATTCAAATTCAGATTTCAAAATTCTCTTAGATCTTAGCTTTTCTTCGGATAGAAAACAAAAAAAAAACAATATAACTTCCAAATATCCAAAAACATTTACTGTTCCATTAAACTTTTAGGTGAATTTCAGCTTTTCAGTTGCTGATTTTGTATTTTTTTTTTTTCTATGTTCAAGTTTTGATTTCCGAAGTTTCTTGGATTTATTGATGGTTTTCGAGTGGGTTTGGGCTCATTTGAGTTGGTTTTGAGTAGATCTGTTTGATTCTAAACATTTCTGGATTATCTGGTGTTAATTTTGAGTTCATTTGGCTGTGTTCAAGTGGTTTACTATCAAATATATGTTGCTGAACTGAAAACTGGTGTGATTTTGTGTTGTTTGAACTCCAATCATTTTTGGTTGTGATACTGCTGAACTTCTGCTGCTGACCTTTTCTGCTCCTTCTTAATTTCAAATCCAGGTACATGTTCTAGATCTCAACTTGTAGAATTCCAGTGGAAATAAAATAAAAAAGAAGCACGAATTCATTGGGAGCCTCAGTTGTCGAGACAGTTTCATTTTAGTTTGTTTGAACTGTATTAGATTGGGAACTGTTTAATTAGATTTATTCCTGCTGATTTGAACTGTTTGGATGTATAATTGGACTGACTGAGTTGAATTATGCAAACTGGTAACTGTTAATTTGTGGTTATTCTAGCTTTAGATTTAGTATAGTAGTACTTGTGTTAGTTTAGCATTTTGCTGTTTAAAACTTAAGAATCAGAAGCAGTCTATGTGCTGGTCACGTTGAGTTCAATTCCAAATAAATGTTTCAATATAAATGTTGACAGTTCTAGGCCGTTAGTTAATGATGATAGATCATTGGAATTAAGCATTGAATATCAATTTTTGACTGATTTGAGTTGATTAACGGTTTTGATAATTAAAAAATGGTTAAGTTTGGATCTAGGCAAATAATTTGTTCATGTTAGCATCAGCAGAATCGTGTGTTTCATTTTATTAGAAGGTTGCACAGTTGTAACTTTCCCATTCTGATTCTTAACTGAAATAAATTTGGATTTAAGGCTGCGAACATTACCAATTACTACTATTATTAGCAATTAAATAGCTATAGCCATTTGTTTTGTTGTAGTTTCAAGCTTGATTGTTTTGTCAATAATAGAAAAGAGTCTGTAACAAAGAAAGAGAGATGTGATGTTTTCTTTGATATGGAGCAAAAAAAAACAGAAGGAAAAATGATAATTTGATATTGGGAGGAACTGTTACGGGCCCAAAACTTCTGAATAAAGAAGCTTAGGCTGTTTGTTAGAAATGATTTGTTACACTCGTTAAGCTCTTGGGCCTGATTGTTTTGGACCTTTCACATATTAATTAACTAGGGCTATTTCTTTATTTTAGAGACAAAAATAAATAGAAAAATCATAGTCACTTTAGGATTGGCCTCCAAATAAAATTAGGAGACGAGCCTCGCCAAATAAAAATGCGAATTGCGGGGCCCTCAATAAATGCTATATAAAAATACTTAGAATTCGGGAGGACCGTTCATCGAATTTCACGGTCTTCCCCAAAGATAATAAATGCATAGTTGCTTTAGGCATGTATTTTGATAATATTACCTTCCTAAATACGGGTGCACATTTATGTGACCCAAATCTAAATCTCAACGAAGTCGAAATGTGCCAAAAACTACGGGTGCACTGGTGCGACGTGGTTCGAGATATATTTTCACGACGTTGCAATTATTATTAAAATAAAAATAAAAGCGGATTACTAATTAAGGCACACAAGTTAGAACCTTTTTTAAAATCAGATAAAATCAAATACAACAGTTGAGCGACCGTGCTAGAACCACGGAATTCGGGAATGCCTAACACCTTCTCCCGGGCTAACAGAATTCCTTACTCGGATTTTTGGTTCGCGGACTGTTAGCAGAGTCATAATTTCCTCAGTTCGGGATTCATTCGGTGACTTGGGACACCATTAATCTCCCAAGTGGCGACTCTAAAATTTTATAATAAATCCCGTTCCGATTGTCCTTTAAGTGGAAAAACTCCTTTACGCCCTTACGAGATGTAGCAGAAAAAGGAGGTGTGACAGCTCTGGCGACTCTGCTGAGGAAACAAACCCAGAACTTCGGTTCAGGGTTCAGAATTCGAGCTCAGAATATTTGTTGTATTTGGTTATATCTGATTTTTCTGCATGTTTTCATGCTTAATGTGCTAAATGTTTACCGCTTTGATATTATCTGAACTGCATATAAACTGTGCCGAAACCCTTCTCTTCTCACCTCCAGGGATGTGCTTACTGGTTGAGACTCCCTATTCTGTTATTGTCATACCTTGAAATAAGAAAGAGGCCAGACAAGTTACTAAGCCGGACAATCCCGCGGGTCCCCGGTAGGTAGCCCCCTCCTTGACTCGAGTTGTCCGCTCGGGTACACAGTCTAGAACACATACCCAGGTTTTGAACTTAGAATAACTTGACTTCATGCCGGATCCCTAATAGAAGCGCTTATTTGCATCATGTTGCATTTGACTTAGGGGACTCAACACAGGGGTTGGGTCTGTCTAGGACAGGTAACCTGAAATGAAAAGACCATCCTGATGCATCTTGCGTGTTGCACATGCATTTATTTGTCTCGAACTTGCATGCTGACCGTCTTTGGAGTATTTGGGAGAATTGAAAAAAGAGAGAAATAGCAGTGTGAAGAATTAATTGTTTAGAAAAAAATCGATGCCCAATTACTGTCGAAACTCTGCCGAAAAAATTAAAAAATGGAAATGTTTTGTTTTTAATAGTTTGTTTTACTAAAAGCAAAGGAAAAATAGAAAAAGAGCCTTTATTTTTGAAAATTGTTTTCAGAAAAAAAAAGCGTCTTTATTTTAGTTTGGGAAAAATAGATTGTTTTATTGTTTGTTAAAAATGAAAAGGAAAAAGAGAGTCGTTATTTTATCTTATTTTCAAAAATAGAAAAGGAAAATAGTTTGAAATGCCGAAAAATGAAAATGAAAAAAAAAATCTTGTTTTAAAATAGTTCGCTAATTTGCCCGAACTACGCTGTTTGATTCTCATCGAATGTGAGATATGTAGGCAACCCTCATCGGGTCCAACCACCCCTTTTGCAAAAATGGCCAAAAAATACCAAAATTTTAAATTTTATCCAATAATTTGGGTGACGCCATTCTTGTTGAAAAATAAGCCGAATGTCCCCAAAAGGGCGTCGGAAGGCTGTTTTTGCAAGAACAGCCACCCTGAATCATTTTAAATCGGTTTGCAGGCACAGCCTTAAAATCTCCCTTTTGGAAGTGCTAAAAGGCTGTATCTGTAAAACTGAGTCTTCGTTTTCGTAAAGAAAAAAAAAACAAATTTTGCAAAAAATAGCCACTTTATTTTTTAAGTCAAAATAAGCCATTACATGGTCAGTTTTTCCTTTAAATAGTCGCAGTTGACATTGAAACCTTCTCAGTCTTGCGGAGGCCTGTGGCAATGCCGAGTGATGCCCCACGAGCGCCATGATGTGAAGCTTTGATGTACTCTTGATCTAGTTTTAATCATCAAGTTTGTAGTTTGAGTTTGCGTCTGTAGTTTCCCTTCAAGAAAAACAAAATTTGAAAATCACAAAAATTATCTCTTTATTTTTTGCATTTCATTCTACAAGAACTACGCTCGGTCTGATTCATGTGGGGTCATGATACTTAGGTAATCCACATAGGATTCGACCATAACCAAAAGAAAAAGAACAAAAAAAAGGGGAAAAAGAGGAAAACCCACAAAAGGCAAAAGGAAAAGGAAAAAAAAGAGAGAAAAAACCACAAAAGGGCAAAAAGAAAAGAAAATAGCGGAAAAACAAGAAAGGAAGAAAAGAAAAATCAAGAAAGGAAGAAAATAGGAACAAGATAAGACAAAGGCAAGAGTGAAAAGAAGAAAAACAAAGAAAAACAAAGGAAGAGAAAGTTTGCAATTGGAAATAAGGAAAAAGCCGGGATGACGCATGCGCACGATCAAAAGTTGTTGCCAATATGTTAAATGCCCTAAAGCTAACGTGATGTTTCATTTTTGTCGTGTCATTCCAGAAAGGTGGTTGGTTTGTGGTATTAGCGTGGTAACTCATTTTTACAACACAAGGACAAAAGACAGTCGGCATCCTGGTAACCCATTCTTACAACACCCGGGCAAAAAAATAACAGGCCAAGAATCAAATACCAGTATTGTGGAGCCATCAAAAGAGGTGGAAGTGGTAGATGTTAAAGCAATGAAGGAAGAGATGTATAAGTTGAGGCAGCAGATGGCCGAGATGCATCAGTCTAGGGCTAAAGGTCAGCCAGCGCCAGTTTATCTTGCCAATCCAGCATATATTCCACCTTTGGCTCAGTCTCAGGAGCTTCCTCTTATGCATGCATCTGCACCTTTCCCTTTCCACCAACAAAGTTATTTATCCTCCCCAGGATCCACCACCCCAAACAAAACCCTCCTCCACCAATTACCCCTGTCTTTGTGGCGCCTCCACCTGCCACATGGAAAAGATCTTCTAGCGAGCCATTGTTTCAAGATCACAGCAGTCAGTGCTATCCTCCTAATACTACTTTTAAAGTGCCTGAGCCATATTCTTACACCCCTCACTTCGAGCTCCCGGTGGAAACTGAAAAGCCGCTTGAAAACCCGGAGCAGGAAGAGATGATTTGGAAAGTAAAAAGCCTGGAGTAGTCCTTCAGGAACATGAAAGGGTTGGGTAGCCAAGTCAGTGTGGCCTATAAAGATTTGTCTATTCCCGGATGTTCAATTACCCGCAGGGTTCAAAATGCCAAACTTTGACCTGTATGATGGTCATGGTGACCCGGTGGCCCACCTGAGGGGATTTTGCAGCAAAATGAGAGGGGTCGGTAGGAAAGATGAATTACTGATGGCGTACTTCAGTCAAAGTCTCAGTGGTGCCGCTTTGGAATGGTATACGCGGCAAGATCATGCCCGATGGTACACATGGGACGATTTGGACCAAGCATTTGCAGGACACTTTCAATATAACCTCGAGATTGTCCCCGATCGACTCTCATTGACCAAAATTGAGAAGAAGCCCAGAGAAAGCTTTAGGGAGTACGGTTTCCGTTGGAGAGAACAGGCAGCAAGAGTCGATCCTCCAATGAAAGAAAGCAAAATGGTCGATTAGTTCTTACAGGCTTTGGAGCCTACTTACTATGGTCATCTGGTGTCAGCAGTGGGAAAATCTTTTAACGAGGTAGTGAAAATGGTAAGTATTGTTGAAGAGGGGCTCAAATCCGACAAAATCATGAGCTATTCGGCAATCAAGGCAACTACTCAGGCCATCCAGAGCGGAGGGGTATTGGAAAAGAAAAAGAAAGAAAATGTGGCGGTAGTTGACTCGAGAGCTTGGTCCAGGGGCCCATCACACTATTACCATCAACCCCGTCCCCAAATTTATTCCCACACTCCACAGTACTATTACCCACCCTGTGGTCCCCACTTCTCTGTCCACCATGCCCACATATACCCCCAACATCCTACCCACACGCCATGGCATGCACCCACTCCACAAAATACTTACCCAACTCAAAACACCTACCCACCTCCAAGAGCCCACAGGAATCCCCCTGGAGCAGGTTTGTGAGCCAACCAGAATTTCGAGCAAAAGAGGGCACAGAAGGAGGAAAATTTCACCCCCATCAGAGAGTCATATGCAGACTTGTTTAAGAAACTGAAGCATTATTACTTGATTGCATCAATCCCTCCGAATCAGGTGGACAAGCGCACAAGAATCTTTGACCCAGATAAAAGGTGTGAATACCATTCCAATGCCCAGGGGCACGATGTCGAAAGCTGCCGGGATTTGAAAAGAGAGATAGAAAGAATGATTCAGGAAGGAGTAATTGCGGTCCAGGACAGTGCCACCCAGAACATTACACAGAATCCTTTACCTGCACATGATGGTGCACATTTTGTGGGGAAGATCCATGGCGACAGGGAGTATGAGAATCCTCTCGAAAATGTGGTGAATGAAGGCCCCAACAATTTTGATGGGTAATCCAGTGGCTAAGATGTCGAGTTCGGTAATAGGAAAGACGCTCCATCTCTTGGGTAACTAGAGTGGAGCTTTGGTGGTTTATGTTTATTTTGTTGTCATTTCTGTTGTCCGGGATATTCTCAGGGTGGTAATCCGGACATTGTCTTGTGACTCAAACCCTTATATCTTTTCACTTTGCTTTGTTTAGTCATAATAGCTTGTTTTAGTGCCATCTAGGTTTGTTCAAGGGCTGTGACTAGTTCAGTCTGCTTGTTTTGATGTTTAAATCCTTTCACCGTCAGTCTAATGCAATTCTCTATTTCCTGCCATTTCTATCCATTTTATTTAGTTCCCTTCTCCCTTTACAATTATTTTATGCTGGTTCTAGTGACATGACATGCACGCATAATTCTCAGCCTGGTTTTGAAAGTCAGTTTAGTAATGAGGCAATGAAACAATGTTGAAGCTGTAAGGACATTCAAGGGAAATGAGTAACGGCATTTTGAGATCACTTCGAGCCCAAATTAAGTGAAACTGTGAGGCAAATAGAACATAAAGAAATATTGTTGAAATGCATCATGCCACATCGGTTCGAAGACAAAGGCAGATTTACCCCAAGTCTACAGGGACCGTTCGTGGTACTGAGATTGTTGTCCAATGGTGCTAAGTAATTGACAAATACAGAAGGCAAATATGTGAATCAAGCAAGAGGTGTTATGTGTGTTTTCTTCAGCTTGTTTAACTGTGTAGTTTGTACTTGGTATGTTTTGGAGATTGAAATGACGAAGGCATTTTATTCTGCTATCCAAACACTTTATCCTTTGTTACCCCTATGAGCCTCGGTTATTTTCTTGCATACCCCTATTTCAGAATCAATAATGAAACTCGTAAGCCCGAGCGGGGAAAGTAAGTGGAGAAATAAGAGAAAAAAAAGAGCAAAAAGAGAAAAGAAAAAAAAAGAAAAAAAAAAGAAAAGAAAAAAAAAGAAAAAGCAAAAAGAGAAAAGAAAAAGAAAGAAAAGAAAAAAGAAAAAGCGAAAGAGAAAAGAGAAGAAAAGAAAAAAAAGAGAAGGAAAAGACAAGAATGAAAAGAAAGGAAAAGAAAAGTGGAAGAAAGATCGCAACAGCAAAAATAGTCGCTTGAACAACGTTTGACTTGATCCCGAAAGGGTACGTAGGCAGCCTCTCTCTGAGGTTCAGTCACACCAAAACAAAAGTCCCAAAAGTCCCCAAAAATGAAATTGGGGCAGAAGTTGTGGTTGTTGGGAGAAATCTGATTCCGAAAGTTGAAATTTTAAACCCATGATGAAATTGTTTTGAGCATTTAATACCCTTTCTTTCTAACCCTATCCAAAGGCCCACATTACGGTCCAAAGAAAGACCTTCCGATCAGTCTTCAAAAAATGCCGAGTCAAGCAAGAAGAGGTGATTCATGTCAAGAGCAACACTCCGGTCCAAACGAAAGAAATGAAGAATGAGAGAGTCTTATTGGTGAAAACCTTTACAGGCACCATAAGGCGACGGTGAGATGAGAGAAAAACCAAAATGAGAAAGGCTTGATGGTGAAAACCCTACAGGCACCACAAGTTGAATAAGGATTGTGAATCAGATCGGGCAAGCAGAGCATTGAAGCCCAGTTTCACGGCAAAAGGTACAACAAGAGCTGAACATCAGATTTGTTAAACATAGTAGGATGCAGGTGCATGTCAAGGTCGCTAGAGTTGGTATCCACATCGGATGGGTCACTCCTCTCTAGGTTTCTTGTTAGGAATTGTCTCTTTTCATTATCCTTTACTCTGTTCCTCCCACCTTGTTTTACTCCCTTTTCTTGGGTCGGTTGTTCAAAACAAGTGACAAATGAATTCAAAATCTGCCACCAAGCTTTCCAAATTAAACAAAACAGGATCTGGTAAACACATCAAGGCGTCAAGTCAGGAGAAAACAGCAGGCACAATGAGTTGGCCACAATCAACATAATTTGGGACTCGTGTGAAATACAAAGGTTTGGAGCGTATCAATTCAGGAACAATGCAACAGATAGAGGGTGGTTTGGTGAACGAATCAGAGGTATTCTCCGTGTCAAAGGTAGCAAAGAAAGTGGTTAGTCAATAAACAAGCAAGATCTTCGAGTGGGAATCAGTTATCATGACAAGTGAAGGAGCAATAAAATCAAGGCCAAAGCTAGTGGTCAAGAAAGAACATCATATACATAAAGCAGGGACAATAGACATGCTGCGGGATTCATATGAGACATGAGGATTGGGGAGATGACTGTTCATGCAATGCAACAAATGGAGGATGTCGGGCCACCTTCAAAGTTCAAGGCCACAAACCAACCACCACATTTTAAAGTCACAAGTTTTCTTTGTTTGAAACAGGAGCAACGCAATGCAAGAAAGTTGGAAGAAAAGAGAAGAAAAGAAAAAAAAGAAAAGGGAAGACAACGAGAGCCGACAAAAGGGAAGTTTCTCAAAATCTTTGCCCTTGCCTGTCTTGTGCACAAAATACTGCCATTGCTTTTCACATTTTTCCTCCTAGGATAAAAGGCCTAGTCTGATGGAGCTTTCGCCAAATCAAATCTTAGTCTGATGAAACTTTCTCCTAAGATAACCAAATGAACCTAGTCTGATGAATCTTCTCCTAGAGTCAAAACCTTAGTCTGATGAATCTTTTCATAAGGTCGATATCTTAGTCTGATGAACCTTTCTCCTAAGATAACAAAAGACCTAGTCTGATGAGTATTCTCCTAGAGTCAAAATCTTAGTTTGATGAACCTTTCTCCTAAGATAACCAAAATTGGACCTAGTCTGATGAATCTTCTCCTAGAGTCAAAACCTTAGTCTGATGAATCTTCTCCTAAGGTCGACATCTTAGTCTGACGAATCTTTCTCCTAAGATAAAAAAATAGACCTAGTCTGATGAACCTTCTCCTAGAGTCAAAATCTTAGTCTGATGAACCTTTCTCCTAAGATAACCAAAACTGGACCTAGTCTGATGAATCTTCTCCTAAGGTCGACATCTTAGTCTGACGAATCTTTCTCCTAAGATAACAAAATAGACCTAGTCTGATGAATCTTCTCCTAGAGTCAGAATCTTAGTCTGACGAACCATTCTCCTAAGATAACAAAATAGACCTAGTCTGAGGAACCTTCTCCTAGAGTCAAAATATTAGTTTCATGTGAACTAAGTAAATCTTCCAATCTTCCAAACTATTGTCTCACCATAGTATAAATAGCTTAGGTAACAACTCACAAGTCTGCCCAGCCACCAAACTGGGGCAGAAAATTTTCTTTGTTTGTTTATTCTGTTGCAGTCAGGAGTCCACCTGGAGAACAAAGGAAGTACAATTCAAATTTTAGCTTCTAATTTTAATATTTGATAACATGATGTGCCCAATCACCAAACTGGGCAGAAAATTTTCTTTGTTTGTTTATTTTGTTGCAGTCAGGAGCCCACCTGAAGAACAAGGGAATACTTTTCAAGTTCAGCAATCAGGAGCCCACCTGGAGAACAAGGGAATACTTTTCAAGCATCAACAATTAGGAGCCCGCCTGAAGAATAGAGGCACACATTTCAAACTGTAGCAGTCAAGCATCACTCGGAGGAAGAACAAAACATTGCCAATCACAATTCAAAGCAACAACGAGAATTCCATCAGAAGGATACAAGTTCAAGCAACACAAAAGCAAGATCAAGACATAGATAGGATTATTCTTGTAACTCATAAATCATAGCTTAGGCTAGCTTCCTTTTATTTTTGACACGGTGCAATAAGGAGGTCAGCGAGCAGTAGCACCAACAACAGCAATGAGATCACAGCTCCTGGTAGTCCCATCTACCAAACCTTCCCGAACTACACTGACCTGATTCTTTTTTAGCCAAGGATATGTAGGCAACCTCCGAAACAGGGCGCGGTCAACTCTTTCAAAAATGTTTCACACGGAATATTCAGATGGGCAAAAATCGCTCGTATCTGCTCACTTATCTTTGCCCAAGAACTCTGCGTGTTCCCGAGCAAAGAGGGACAGCTGTGAGCACGTGATTTTTGCCCTATATATGAATTATTCCCAAAATTCCAAACAAAATGATTTCTTTATTATTTTGTGGCATTTTTTGGTAATTGTTGCATTTTATTTGTGCATTTTAATTCATATGAAAAATACATTGGCATTTAGGTTTAATTTCATATTTTAGTGTTAATTGGTAGTTTAAAATTGTTTTCATATAAAGAAAATAACAAAAAATGACTTTGTGCACCTTTATTTTTAAATTTGTGGTAGTTGTTTCGATTTTAGTTTAAAAGTAGAAATTAGTTAATTTTGAAAAATTATTCAATAATTTCAGTGTTAATTTGGTGTATGAGCTTTTATTTGTCATTTTAACAAACAACATAAAATTTCTATAAATACAAAATGAAAAAAAAAAAAGAGAAAAACTATGATATAAAAAAGAGAAAACAAGTGAATAAAAGAATGAAAAACAAAAGGAAATCAAGTAAAAAGAAAGAAATTGGGTTTGGGCCATCGTTTGTTAAGGCCCAAACGAAGACCAAACCCATCCTAGAATCACCATCGCCCAGGCCCAAGCGTTGCCCAACCCGGTCTCCCCCACTAAATCAAACGACCACGTTTTGGGGTGATCGAATCCTAGCCCTTGATCCCCTTCCCATCCAACGGCCAGAAGCTCCCCTCCTATTCTCATTAATATGTCTGAACCCCTTATTTTAACTAGAGTCCAAACTCTCTCTGTCTCTTATCTCTCCCAAACGCAGAGACATTGAACCCTAACGCCGCCTCTGCTGCTCCGCCATCTCCGACCGGTGGCAAAGCTCGACCACTACCCAAAATCCGGCCATGCAACTATCACCCCTCCCTACATCCTAATCCGTCACCATTTTTTCCAAAATCCTCGCAGAATTGGACAAGATCAAGTTGAAATCAGAGAAGAGGAAAATCTCAAGTTTCGTGTACGATCGGGCTTAAAACGAGTATTGCTCATTTGTTCTCAAAGAAAACATACGATTAACACCAATTTCAAGACCAGTCTGAGCCGTTTGAGGTTTTTAAAATTTTGTCCATATGGCCTTAGAGGTAATTTCTTTGTTTTGCTCGTTAGTATTCATCTTTTGATCCTTCTGCTTCTTCTTTCTTGTGCGTTTCTTCGTCTTTTCCCCTTTCCTTCAGTGTTTCTTCATGATAGATTTAGGGATTTGTATTTGTTGAAATATTAAAATATTGCTTAAATTTCTGTGTATATACGTTGGTCGTGTTTACTCCGTGAGCTCTTCAATTTCCTCTTATGGACATTCTCTTGAATTTTGTTTTGTGCATACGGTCCGCTTAATTACTGATTTTTAATCGCATAATTGGATCCTATTCATTTGAATGCATACTTTAATTGTAGCCCATTAAAAAATCAGGCTTGAAGTTTAATTTCAGTTATGAAAAAAAAATTCGAGTAATTGGTTCCTTTTGTTTATTATTGGATTTCCAAAAAAATAGATTTCCATTATTGTTTGGGCCTTGAAGTCATCCTTGACTCCTGCAAGAGGCCCGTTAAGTGCTGGGTCAAGTTAACCCGTCTTTGCATTAGTTAGCTGAGGGGTAATTGGGGTTTGGAGGGTTTTTTAGGAATTTTATTAGAGGGAATATTTTAATAACAGAATGGAGAAGCTTCTAGTAGGGATTTCTAGCTAATTTCAGGCTTTTAAGTGGTTAATCTTGGGAAACAAGGCAGGAAATAGGGGACTATTTGGTTAATTTAATAAAGAAAGAGGGACTAAGATAGAAAAATGAAAAATCTGAAGTTCCCTTAGGTTTTGCCTATAAAAAGGCAGTAGCATCTCATTGAAAGCAAGTTTTGAACTCCAATATTTCCCCCCAAAATCTCTTTAAGCTCTAGAGATCTGAAATTCAAATTCAGATTTCAAAATTCTCTTAGATCATAGCTTTTCTTTGGATAGAAAACCAAAAAAAAAAATATAACTTCCAAAAATCCAAAAATATTTACTGTTCCATTAAACTTTTAGGTGAATTTCATCTTTTCAGTTGTTGATTTTGTATTTTTTTTTTCTATGTTCAAGTTCTGATTTCTGATGTTTTTGGGGTTTATTGATGGTTTTCAAGTGGGTTTGGGCTCATTTGAGTTGGTTTTGAGTAGATCCATTTGATTCTAAACATTTCTGGATCATCCGGTGTCAATTTTGAGTCATTTGGCTGTGTTCAAGTGGTTTACTATCAAATACATGTTGCTGAACTGAAAACTGGTGTGATTTTATGTTGTTTGAACTCCAATCATTTTTGGTTGTGATACTGCTGAACTTCTGCTGCAGACCTTTTCTGCTCCTTCTTAATTTCAAATCCAGGTACATGTTCTAGATCTCAACTTGTAGAATTCCAGTGGAAATAAAATAAAAAAGAAGCACGAATTCATTGGGAGCCTCAGTTGTCGAGACAGTTTCATTTTAGTTTGTTTGAACTGTATCAGATTGGGAACTGTTTAATTAGATTTATTCCTGCTGATTTGAACTGTTTGGATGTATAATTGGACTGACTGAGTTGAATTATGCAAACTGGTAGACTGTTAATTTGTGGTTATTCTAGCTTTAGATTTAGTATAGTAGTACTTGTGTTAGTTTAGCATTTTGCTGTTTAAAACTTAAGAATCAGAAGCAGTCTATGTGCTGGTCACATTGAGTTCAATTCCAAACAAATGTTTCAATGTAAATGTTGACAGTTCCAGGCCGTTAGTTAATGATGATAGATCATTGGAATTAAGCATTGAATATCAATTTTTGACTGATTTGAGTTGATTAACGGTTTTGATAATTAAAAAATGGATAAGTTTGGATCTAGGCAAATAATTTGTTCATGTTAGCATTAGCAGAATCATGTGTTTCATTTTATTAGAAGGATGCATAGTTGTAACTTTACCATTCTCATTCTTAACTGAAATAAATTTAGATTTAAGGCTGCGAACATTACCAATTACTACTATTATTAGCAATTAAATAGCTTTAGCCATTTGTTTTGTTGTAGTTTCAAGCTTGATTGTTTTGTCAATAATAGAAAAGAGTCTGTAACAAAGAAAGAGAGATGTGATGTTTTCTTTGATATGGAGCAAAAAAAAAACAGAAGGAAAAATGATAATTTGATATTGGGAGGAACTGTTACGGGCCCAAAACTTCTGAATAACGAAGCTTAGGCTGTTTGTTAGAAATGATTTGTTACACTCGTTAAGCTCTTGGGCCTGATTGTTTTGGACCTTTCACATATTAATTAACTAGGGTTATTTCTTTATTTTAAAGACAAAAATAAATAGAAAAATCATAGTCACTTTAGGATTGGCCTCTAAATAAAATGAAGAGACGAAATAAAAATGCGAATTGCGGGGCCCTCAATAAATGCTATATAAAAATACTTAGAATTCGGGAGGACCGTTCATCGAATTTCACGGTCTTCCCCAAAGATAATAAATGCATAGTTGCTTTAGGCGCGTATTTTGATAATATTACCTTCCTAAATACGGGTGCACATTTATGTGACCTAAATCTAAATCTCAACGAAGTCGAAATGTGTCAAAAACCACGGGTGCACTGGTGCAACGTGGTTCGAGATATATTTTCACGACGTTGCAATTCTTATTAAAATAAAAAATAAAAGCGGAATACTATTAAAGGCACATAAGTTAGAACATGTTTTAAAATCAGATAAAATCAAATACAACAGTTGAGCGACAGTGCTAGAAACACGTGATGAAGACCTGAGCGAGCAAGTCATTGAGTTGGGTCCGAAGGCTGCATTTCCTGATGGGAGAATCCGAAAAATATGGAATAAGTGCCGGTTCCTTGAGCCAAAAACCATAATACAAGACCAAGCCAGAGGCGAGGTAGATCCTAAGTATTTGACATGGTTTGGCAAAAGATTTCAAATCCCAGAAAGACCCGCTAAAAGACCGCACGTGCAACAATTTACGGATGGGGTCCAAGTTCAATGGGATTGGCAAGCAAAGGAGAAGGAATACCGAGCTAAAATAGGACGGTTAGAGAAACAAGTTTGGGACCTCCAATTCGATAAAAGTGTACAAGCTGCAGCCGATGAGGGCGATAAGAAGAAATTAGCTCAAGAGAATGAAGCGCTCAAAGCCCAAATTAAACAAATGAAAATAGATGCCCGGAATAAAGGAAGAAGTCTATCTGATGAGAGATTAATCAAAGGGTTAAGGAAACAAATTTCGAATTGCCGAGAAGAACTAGAAAAATCCGAGGGAAATATGGCAAGACTTCGGGCGCAGTGGGCCAAAAATACTGAGGAGAGAACCCAGTTTGTGCAGCAAATAAGAAGAAATTACGAGGGGACCATCGCCAAGATGAAGGGAAAAATAAATACTATGGAAGAAAAGATGGCCCAGCGGGATAAAGAATTCCAAGTCGAGATGAACCAGTGTCATAGGTTAATTACATAAATGGAAAAGGAAATTAAACTGCTACAAGATTTGCACTTCCAGGACACACAGGTGCTAGAAGCTCGTACACAACACATAAGCCGACTCCTCCAAGAAAAGGGCAGAATCAGAGAAAGGATCAAAGACATTGCCCATTATATTGTCATGAAATGTCGGGCTGGTGAGCGAATGGGTCGTACTGCGTCCTTTGCTTCAGTGATGATATTTGTTCGCCAAGTCATGAATGATTTAGATCAGTTACAAAGGGGTTTCGCACGCAGGCCCGCGGTAATGCCGAACGATGCTTCGCGGGCCCCAGGATTTGAAGCATTGATGTACTCTTAGTTAATTGAGCCTGTATTTTTTGCTTTTGAGTCTATTTATGTAATTTTCTTTTGCAAGAAAAGAAAACCAAATAGTCTATGTAACTTTTATAAACCGTAATCTACATAAGATTCGACCGTAATCCTGAAAAAAGAGAAATACGAGAAAAATAAATAAAAGGAAAACAACACCAGAAAAGAAACACAAAAAGAAGAAAATAAGGCATTGAGAGAAAAACCCTGGCCATAGAAAAGAAAAAAAGAAAAAAAAATGAGAATAAAGAAGCAGGAAAGAAAAAATGAAAGAAAACAAAACAAAAAGAGGAAGAAAAGAGGGAGGGAATAAGAAGAAAAGCCAGGATGACACATGCAACCAAAGCAAACATGTAGATATCCCTTTAACTGTATAGGTGCATCACACTCCAAAGTGTAGTTACCTATCTGTTACTTGTTTCACACTAACCGTTGTTGCTGTTAATTCCAGCTGAGTTTTAGAAATAGTGGTTGGTTTGTGGTAAGCTGGCCTCGCATCGATACTTCACCAGATCCAAAGGAAAAACAGAGATGTCGTCGGAAATGACCTTGCCTGCAGTCCCCATACCTGAAGATAGCCCAATCTCTGGGATCCCGACCTCTGAATCCTATACAGCTGAAGAAAATCGGATCATGCGCTTACGCTTGATGGAGATGCTTGGAACAACGAGAAGGAACCCCCAAGCAATATCCCTGGATTCCCGGAGTTGTTCCCAAGATCTGGAGGGGTTACTACTGTCCCCATCAGTCGCCCAAATATTCCTCTGAGTCAACCTACCATGACTGCTAACTTTTTCGGAACACCCTCTGAGGATCATCCCCAAGTGTTCCCATCTGGAATTGCTCCCAACATCTTTACAGCTCCACCATCTTCTGCAACTACCCAACCATCGATACCAAAACATGCTTTTGACCCTTCGGTCTTCACATTTCAGAATCCAGTTTTTCAGGCCGACCCTCCTCACTATCCTCAATATGCCTACTCTCGGCCACCATATGAGATCACACCGGGGCAGGACAAAACCCCTAAAGCCCCGGAGCAGGATGAAATGACAAAAAGAATGAGGAGTTTAGAGCAAAGTCTGAAAAATATGCAAGGTCTAAGCGGGCAGAAGAGTGTTTCTTACAATGATTTGTGCATGTTCCCTCACGTGCACCTGCCTATGGGATTCAAGACGCCAAAGTTCGAAAAGTATGATGGACATGGCGATCCCATTGCTCACCTCAAAAAGTATTGTAACCAATTACGCGGGGCTGGTGGAAAAGAAGAATTATTAATGGCTTACTTTGGAGAAAGCCTGGTGGGTCTCGATGGCATATCTGGGATGACCTTGCCCGGGATTTTGTTCGACAATTTTAGTAAAATATAGACATTGCGCCAGACATGAACTCCTTGGCAAACCTAAAGAAAAAGCCCTCAGAGAGTTTCCGTGAATATGCAATAAAATGGCGTGAACAGGCGTCAAGACTCAAGCCTTCGATGGATGAGGTTGAGATAGTCACTGTCTTCCTACAGGCTCAGGAGGCAGATTATTTTCAAAACACGATGTCCGCTATGGGTAAGCCTTTTGCAGAGGCAATAAAGATTGGAGAAATGGTAGAGAATGGATTAAAAACGAGTAGAATCTTGAGCCAGTCAGCCATAAGGGCAACCTCCCAAGCCATCCAAGGTGGGTCTGGAGGAATGGCTAAGGGCAAAAAGAAAGAAGAAACAGTGATGGCGGCATCGGGCGAAAGAAGATACCGGGCTCCCAAACCCATGTTCTCAGAAAGAGCCCCTCAACACTACTACCCTCCCACAGATGTGACTTATGCTCCTCCACCTTATGCGGTAATGAATGCTCAACCTTTTGGCTGACCGCAACCACAAGCTAATAGAAACCCACCTCCATTCCAAAGAAACCAGCCTCCTTACCAAAACCAATATAATCCCCGAGCACCACAAAATAATTTTCGCCCTCGGGAACCACCTAGACGACCAAATTTTACCCCAATTGGTGAACCATATTCCAGTTTGTTCCCGAAGCTCGTCCAGATGAACCTATTACAGCCTATTCCCCAAAACCGACCGAATCCAGAATCTCCAGCCTATTAACGAGGTGTTCATTGTGCCTATCATTCAGGGGCTGAAGGGCACATTACTGACAGCTGCTGGACATTGAAAAAAGTTGTGGAGGATTTGATTGAACAAGGGTAAATAGTGTTGAGGGATGAAAAAGCCCCGAATGTTACCAATAATCCCTTGCCCGCCCACAACAACGGGCAGGTAATCGGCATGATTTGTGAAGACCGAGACTTTGACCCGGCTCTGAAAGCCATAATTGATATTTCCAATGTCGAAAGGAAACGCAAGGTAGCTCTGAAGCAAGGAAAAGAAGAAAAGAAGAAAAGAAGGATAAAGCTATCAACATTGAGCCTGGAGAGAGAACTGAGACAAAAGCAGAGCCGGTGACTCCACTTTGCAAGGAATGGAAATAGGGATAGGGAGGATTCGTCCAAATAATGTTTGCGTGAAAGACTTCGATGGGGTTAAAAGAGATACCATTGATGAAATTGATTTGATACTAACCATAGGCCCGGTGGATTTCGAGGTGACCTTCCAAGTGCTGGACATGGATACATCTTACAATCTTCTTCTGGGAAGGCCTTGGATCCATGCCGCAAGAGCTGTGCCCTCAACCCTCCACCAGATGGTGAAATTTGAGCATGAATATCAAGAGACCGTGGTCCACGGGGAAGGTGAGCAGTCCATATATCGTGACCCATCTATCCTATGCCTGGAAGCGAGAGAGGGAAGTGAGCACATTGTCTATCAAGCCTTCGAAATCGTGGTAGCTGATCAGTATGAGGAAGGACATCCATGCCCCCAGCCTTTTTTATCCAATGCTTCGATCATGGTAGCCAAGGAAATGATTAGACATGGTTTTAAACCAGTAAAAGGGTTAGGAAAAGCTTTGCAAGGAATAGCTGAACCGGTAACACTACCTGCAGCCAAAAA
>MU696961.1:24470-52443 GCA_026770625.1 Nicotiana glauca | reverse complement strand
TGAATAATGATGTGCAGGATATAAAGTGGGGTCCTCAGGCCAGGCATGGTGTTCTCGAGCTATGAAGATGATGCCACCGAACAATGACGCCCCCGGACGGTTTGGCAGTATTTCAACCCATGAAATGCAAGATTTGGTGGTATTTCAGCCGATGTGAAGGATAAGTCTAAATGGCAATATTTCAGCCAACAGGAATTTAAATAAAGCTAGCGATGTTTTAGTCGATGTGAAAAAATATAAATGGCGATATTCAGCGTAGGTATAGATGATGATGGGGATTTAGATATAACTGGCGATCTTTTAGTCGATAAAGAAGGATAAATATAATTAGCGATCTTTCAGACAATAAAGAAAGATAAATATAAATGGCATTATTTCAATCGATACGAGGGATTTAAACAAAAATTGGCGATGTTTCAGCCATGCAAGATTTAAATGAAGCTGACGGTATTTCAGTCGATGCAGATAGAGGTGGCAGAATTTTAGCCATGCAGGATGGAGACAGCGCTCAGTCTCAGAAGGAAAAAAGGTAGCCTTATGCAATGCAGGAAAATGCAGGATGGAGACAGTGCTTAGTCTCGAAAGCCAGAAAGGTAGCCTTATGCAATGCAGGGAAATGCAGGATGGAGACAGTGCTTAGTCTCTGAAGGCACAAAGGTAGCCTTATGCAATGCAGGAAAATGCAGGATGGAGACAATGCTTAGTCTCGGAAGGAAAAAAGGTAGCCTTATGCAATGGAGATGGTGACATGGCTTAGTCTCGAAAGGCAGAAGAGTAGCCTTATACAGTTCAGGAAGATGCAGGATGGAGACAGTGCTTAGTCTCGAAAGGCAGAAGAGTAGCCTTATGTAAATGATGCAGATGGAGGCAGGGCTTAGTTTCGAAAGGCAGAAGAGTAGCCTTATGCAATGCAGATGGAGACAGTGCTTAGTCTCGAAAGGCAGAAGAGTAGCCTTACGCAAATGATGTAGATAGAGACAAGGCTTAGTCTCGAAAGGCAGAAGAGTAGCCTTATACAATGCAAGAATGTAAAAGGATGGATAGTAATGAGATCTCTTAGATGATAGCTGATTACGATATCGTGACTACTGGGGATGTGTACGAATAGCAATTGCAAATGATGATTCTGAGAAGTTGCGTTCTTGGGAAAGTATGCGTGCATAGATATACCTGACGACCTTTCGAGTCGAGTGCCTGCAACCAAAGAAAAATAGTGAGTTCTGTAAGGGGGAAAGGTTAGTTCGTTTTCCCCTGGCTTCTAGCGTTGTGTATCATTGGGGTAGCATCGCTAAACAGTAGCAATTCGAACAATAGTTATGCATGATTTAGTAAATACAACGTAAGTATACAATCGAAAATAGCTTTATTTAGATAAACCAACGACTACGACGCAGTTCAAGACATTGCAACCTCTCTCGCTCCGGAATTTTGAGGGTCCTCCTCAAAATTCTGCCCCAGTTTACTGGGCTGGCACTTCTCAGGGCCGCGCTGAACGGTTGAAAAATCAACTTCAAAATTTTGAGGGCCCTCCTCAAAATTCTGCCCTAGTTTACTGGGGTGGCATTCCTAGCGATGAATGGCAAAAAACTAACTTCAGAATTTTGAGGGTCCTCCTCAAAATCTTGCCCTAGTTCCGATAGTAGGGGAAATGCAATTTTTATTACATTGTGACCAAACTCATAGGGCTGCCTACATATCCCCTCTTAAACGGGAATCAAGTCAGGCGTAGTTCAAATTACATCATAAAGGGAATCATAAGTGGTTACACATAGTATCATTTTACTGCGTTTGAATTGATTGGCTTCGGCCAGACTTCTCCGTCCATCTCTGCAAGAATAAGGGCTCCTCCGATTAGAACCCGGTGAACCATGTACGGACCCTATCAGTTGGGAGAAAATTTCCCATTGGCTTCATCTTGATGTGGGAATATTTTCTTCAACACCAGCTGCCCCGGTGTAAACTTCCTTGGCTTAACTCTTTTGTTGAAGGCTCTGGACATTCTATTCTGATACAACTGACCATGGCAAACTGCATTCATCCTTTTCCCATCTATGAGGGCTAACTGCTCGTAGCAAACTTTTACCCATTCTGCGTCATCCAACTTTGCTTCTTGTATGATCCTCAAGGAGGGAATTTCTACCTCGACGGGGATGGCCGCCTCTGTACCATAAACTAGCATGTAGGGAGGTGCCCCAATTGAGGTGCGGACTGTGGTGCGGTATCCTAGTAAGGCGAACGATAATTTCTCATGCCATTGTTTGTGCCTTTCGATCATCTTCCTTAGTATCTTTTTGATATTCTTGTTGGCTGCTTCTACAGCTCCATTCATCTGAGGCCTATAGACTATAAAGTTCTTATGTTTGATCTTGAATGTCTCACACATTGCTTTCATCAAGTCGTTGTTGAGATTGGAACCATTATCGGTGATGATTGATTCCGAAATTCTGAGTCGGCAAATAATACGGTCAGGGACGAAATCTGCCACAACTTTCTTAGTCACTACCTTGTATGACATTGTTTCAACCCATTTGGTAAAATAATGCCACTAGGATAAACCTATGCCCGTTTTATGCGGTAGGCTCGATAGGTCCGATAACATCCATTCCCCAAGCGGCGAATGGCCATGGTGAGCTTGTTGCAGTAAGCTCGTTTGGAGGCACCTTTATCATATCTGCATGTATCTGACAGTGATGGCATTTGCGAACATACTGGATACAGTCTGTTTCCATAGTTATCCAAAAATACCCTGCTCGGAGTATCTTCTTTGCTAAGAAAAAACCATTCATGTGCGGCACGCAAGTCGCTGTATGCACTTCGTCCAATAGTCTGGATGCTTCTTTTGCTTCGACACACCTTAGTAAACCCAAATCGGGAGTCCTCCTGTACAAGATTACTCCACTGTGAAAGAAGTTGTTAGATAAACTCCGAAGTGTGTGCTTCTGAGTGGCATTGGCAAGTTTTGGATACTTTCCTGTTATCAAGTACTCCTTGATGTCATAGAACCACGGTTTTCCGTCTGCTTCTTCCTCAAGGTGAGCACAATAAGCTGGCTGATCATAATCTTTACTGGTATGGTATCAATGAAATTCATGTCTGGATGTTGGATCATGGATGATAAAGTAGCTAATGCGTCAGCGAACTCGTTCTGGACCTTGGGGATGTGCTGAAATTATGTCTTTGTGAATCTTTTCATTAACCCCTGTATGTGATACAAGTAGGGGAGTATCTTAGAGTTCTTGGTTGCCCACTCTTCTCGAACCTGATGTATGAGCAACTCTGAATCCCCGATCACTAGCAACTCCTGAATGTTCATGTCTATGGCCATCTTGAGCCCCAGGATGCAGGCTTCATATTCGGCCATATTATTAGTGCAAGGGAATATGATCTTGGCGGAGACTGGGTAATGTTGGCCGGTTTCTGATATTAGGACTGCTCGTATGCCAACTCCTTTGAAATTTACGACTCAGTCGAAAAACAACCTCCAACCGTCATAAGATTCCGCAATATCTTCCCCTACGAAGGACACCTCTTCATCAGGAAAACACGTTTTTTAGTGGTTCGTATTATCTGCCAACAGGATTCTCGACGAGGTGATCTGCTATGTCCTGACCTTTGATTTCCTTCTAAGTCACGTACACAATGTCAAATTCATTTAATAGGATTTTCCACTTGGCGAGCTTGCCGGTGGGCATGGGTTTCTGGAAGATATACTTCAGCGGGTCCATTCTTGATATGAGATAAGAAGTGTAGGCACAGAAATAATGCCTCAATTTCTGAGCTACCCACGTCATAGCACAACAGGTGCACTCTAATAGAGAATATCGGGCCTCATACGGGGTGAACTTCTTACTGAGATAGTAGATGGCTTGCTCATTCCTCCCCGTTTCGTCATGTTGTCCTAGAACATAACCGAATGCTCCATCCAATATCGCAAGGTAAAGCAATAGAGGTCTTCCTGGCTCGGGCGGAACCAAGACTGGTGGCGTCGACAGGTATTCCTTGATTCTGTCAAAAGCTTTCTGACAATCATCAGTCCATTTAGTAGCAGCATCTTTCTTCAACATTTTAAAGATGGGTTCACAAATGACAGTGGAATGAGCTATGAATTGGCTGATATAGTTGAGTCTCCCCAGGAAACTCATCACATCTTTCTTATTTTTTGGTGGTGGCAATTCTTGAATGGCTTTGACCTTTGATGGGTCCAATTCTATTCCTCAACGACTCATGATGAAACCCAGTAATTTTCCAGCATGAACCCCGAATGCACACTTGGCGGGATTCAGTTTCAGATTGTACCTTCTCAGTCTGTTGAAGAACTTTCTCAGATCTTCCATATGATCAGTGGCCTTCTTGGATTTGATGATGACGTCGTCCACATATACTTCGATCTCCTTGTGTATCATGTTATGAAAGATAGTAGTCATGGCTCTCATATAGGTGGCGCCAGCATTCTTCAACCCAAACGGCATCATTTTGTAACAATACATTCCCCACGGCGTGATGAAAGCCATTTTCTCTGCATCTTCCTCATCCATCCATATATGATGGTACCCAGCGAAACAATCAACAAAAGACTGCAACTCATGCTTGGCGCAGTTGTCGATAAGAATGTGTATGTTCGGCAAGGGGAAGTCAACTTTGGGACTGGCCCGGTTAAGATCCCGATAGTCGTCACAAACTCTAACTTTCCCATCCTTCTTTGGTACTGGCACAATGTTGGCTAACTATGTCGAATACTCAACTACCCTGAGAACCTTGGCTTTGACTTGCTTGGTAACCTCTTCTTTGATTTTCAAACTCATGTCGGGTTTGAATTCCTTGAGCTTCTGCTTTACCAGCGGACAAGTTGGATCTGTTGGCAGTTTGTGAGCTACAATGGACATACTGAGACAAGTCATGTCATCATACGACCAGGCGAATATGTCCTCATATTCCTTTAAAAACTCCGCATACTCTTCATTTTCTGATGGTAACAGGTGAACAATGATGCGCGTTTCTTTGACATTTTCTGTATCTCCCAAATTAACGACCTCAGTTTTGTCCAAGTTAGACTTAGGCCTATTCTCAAAATTCTCAACCTCTCTGATGACCTCTTCTAATATATCATCCTCTTCTGAGTCTATATCCGTTTGTTGCGTTGTTTCGTTGCAAGTCACAATCCTTGGTTCAATGTCAAAGTAAGTAATAGTAATGCTGTGTAAATAGAGTAAATGATAGAGAAAATAATAAGAGCGAGATATATGATAAACTGAAATGCTTCATAATTGTTTGGAACATCAGAGCTCTTTTCAAAAATAAAGACAATGCATAAAGAAAATCAGGTAAAAAGTTAAATGAGATGCATGGTGCTTTTGTTTAGCCTTGCTACCCCAAAGCTTTCCGGGCCCTGGTGGTTCTAATTGACCAATTGCTGAGGCATTCTCCTCGGTTCACAGCTTGTATGGAAGGGCCTTCCTCCCTTCCTCCTCAAAAAGAACACAGTAGTCCATATTATCATCCTCCAGAAACAGATTCTTCATGGCTGCCAATGCTTCATCTTCCTCTGACGCGTATATAGTATATGTCAGTTGGAACATCTGCTCCATGCGAGGTATCGGATGCTCCAGCGGATAGTAGGGGCCGCGCCATAGTGGCGACTAGTTTTGGAATTCTTCCCAAGTATAATCGTACCCTAACCCTAAAGTGGTGCCATGCTTCTTTAGTTTGATAGGTTTAGTGATCCCCTGGAGGTTTTTGCCGAGTCCCTTCCCAGGTTCGTACCCACACCAATTCAGGATACTTTCAATATTGTTATCCCACCATTTATCCTTGTCTACAGCGTTAACCCTTTTAATGTGGTGGTATGTTTCTCCGCCTATTCTCCTTCTGCCTCCAATCATTAGGATGGTCTGGCGACTATATATGGGGTTTCTACCATCGTTATGAATAATCACCTCTTGGTGATTCCATTCAAACTTCACTACCTAATATAGGGTCTATGCTACGGCTCCAGCGGCGTGGATCCATGGTCGTCCCAACAGCAAGTTGTAGGATGCCGGGACATCTATCACTTGGAAGTCAACGTCGAACCATGTTGGTCCTATTTGCAAGCATAGGCTAATTTCTCCAATAGTATACATTTGGGACCCATCAAAGGCTTTGACATTGATGGCCCCATCTTTGATCTCGTGCGGTCTCTTTCCCAAAGTTCTGAGAGTAATCAGCGGGCAGACGTTGAGGCTGGATCCTCTGTCGATCAAGACTCTAGTGATGAAATGATCCTCGCATTGCACAGTTATGTGCAGTGCCTTGTTGTGGCTCAGTCCTTCTGGCAGCAGCTCATCTTCATGGAAGGTGATTTTATGGCTCTCCAGTACTTGCCCTACCATATTTTCCATTTCGCTTCCAGTTATGTTGTTGGGCGCATAAGCTTCAATCAGTATCTTCATCAAGGCATTTTTGTGTGCATCGGAGCTCTGTAGAAGAGCTAGGATGGAGATCTGCGTTGGTGTTTTGTACAATTGCTCAACGACCGAGTACTCCATAGCTTGTATTTTCCTCCAAAGATCATCGGGGCCAGTTTCAATAGGCCGTCTTGAGGCTTGCTTAATGGACTCAACTAGGTGTTCTGGGGTGTAAACCCTCCATGTTCTGGTCATACCCTGCGCAGAAATTGCTTCTCCTATCTTGGTGTTCCCTTTCCTCCTAGCTTCGGCCGTGTAATCCCATGGCATAGAATTTAGTGGAATAGGCCATCTTGAGTGCCTCCGAACCATGATGCCTTTGAATAATGATGTGCAGGATATAAAGTGGGGTCCTCAGGCCAGGCATGGTGTTCTCGAGCTATGAAGATGATGCCTCCGAACAATAGTTATGCATGATGATGAGTAGCCTTATGGTTATACCCTGCGCAGAAATTGCTTCTCCTATCTTGGTCTTCCCTTTTCTCCTAGTTTCGGCCGTTTAATCCCATGGTATAGAATTTAGTGGAATAGGCCATCTTGAGGCTTGCTTACTGGACTCAACTAGGTGTTCTGGGGTGTAAACCCCCCCTGTTCTGGTCATACCCTGCGCAGCAATTGCTTCTCCATCTTGGTCTTCCATTTCCTCCTAGCTTCGGTCGTGTAATCCCATGGTATAGCATTTAGTGGAATGGTGTTATGTCTGACATTGCTATAGGAATAGGTACCTTTGGTGGTAACACAGCAACTTCAAAGGGTGCAGGTGCTTTTGGAACTCCAAATTCAACCTCAATTTGTCTGGGCGCCTTTGAAGAAGAAGGTGCTTCAAATTCGAGTGGTATAGACATGTTTACTTCATCGTCACTGGAGGGCTGATTCTGCACAACAATTGGGTTAAGTGTGATCGCTGGTTTCTTTGGCTTATCACCCTCAGCAATCAACCCTATCGACCCTTTGGGGTCCCAATCATCTTCGACCTCGATCATGTGAATGTCTCCAACTTTGTGGTCAGGCAGAGGGTTGTTGTGAACATTAGGAGTAGGCTCCTTTGCAACGATGACCTTATTGTCGATCAGTGTTTGAATCTTGTCCTTCAATAAATGGCATTCGTCAATGGTATGTCCCTTCATGCCAGAATGGTACGCACAGGTTTTGTTCGGGTTGACCCATTGGGAAGGATTTTCTGGAGTTATGGTTGGGATAGGGGTAACTTAACTAGCAGCTTTAAGTCTCTCGTACAGCTGGTCAATTGGTTCTGTGATGGCTGTGTATTGTTTGGGAGGTCTGCGGTCAAAACTTGGCCTAGGTCTAGGGAAATTTTGGCAAGAGGGGGGTGATTGGTAGTGAGAGGGTTGAGCATTATAAGCTTGGTAGACAGGTGCAGGTTGAGAGTATCTGGGTGAGGTGGGTTGATATGTAAGAGGTGGAGATGATTGGTAAATGGGAGGTGGAGTTTGATAAAAGGGTGCGGGTGCTTGGTAATTCGGGATAGGCTGATATGTAAGTGGAGGTGACGGGTAAGTGTGGTATTTTAGTGATGATTTGGCTCCCTGTGCGACCATCACGACACTCACATCCTTCTTCTTGGATGTGCCACCAGATTGTAAGGCCTTGTTGGTGGCCTGCAATGCTTCAAGATTAGTAACCTTACCATTTTTAATGCCTTCTTCAATTCTTTCTCCCAGTTTGATGATATCGGAGAATTTCTGACCCTCGATCAGCATCAACCTCTCGTAATATTGTGGATCCTGAGCCTGGACGAAGAATCTATTCATATTTTCCTCTTCTAAGGACGGCCTGACCTTTGAAGCCTCTGATCTCCAACGAGTAGCATACTCGCGGAATGTCGATGTAGGTTTCTTCTTCAAATTCTGGATGTAGAATACATCTGGTGCATTCTCTGTATTGAATCGGAACCTATCCATGAAATCTGATGACATACCTACCTAGCTTGTCTATTTCTTGGGGTCCTGGCTGATGTACCAGATAAAGCATCCCCCTTCAGACTTCTCATGAAGAGCTTCATACGGATCTTCTCATCCCTTCCGACTCTGACTAGCTTGTCACAATATGTCCTCAAGTGGACTCTGGGATCTCCCGTGCCATCAAACATTTCGAACTTGGTAGGTTTGTACCCCTCTGGAAGTTCAACATTTGGCTGAATGTAGAGGTCCTCATAATTCAGCCCCTCGATACCTTTTTTTCCTTCCACGCCCTGGACTCGGCTGGTCAACTTCTTGAGTTCTGCTACCCTGTTCCTGATAAGAGAGTCTTTGTCATCAGACTCAGGTGCATTTGAGATTGGTTGAGTATAGTGGGGTACAGTATCCACGTAGACGGGAGTGTTGTGGAGATGGTCGTTTGTAGTGTTTAATAGTTCTGGAATGAGTAGTGGAGTGTTGTTTGGAGTATGGCATGTGCTGCAGTGTTGAGCATGAGTGGGTTGTATCTGTGGTTGTGGGGTGTTCTATGGAGGTGCGGGATTTTGGGTGTTGGGAAAGTTGACATCAGGAGCGGTGAGCGAGAATGATAAGTTCGCCAAGTTCCGAACCTGATCCAGTTCTTCTCGGAACTTCAATAATTTCTGCTCAAGTTGGGCAGCAGTTTCCTTAGAAACCGGGGTACCCTGAGGAATCCCAGTTCTTTCAATTTCCTTTCTGGCGCTTGAATCTCCCATTCTACCTTTATTCTTGTTCTAGATAAGAGGAGGTGGAGGGCCGTTGGATCTTGTGGAGTATGATGATGGTGCCAGAATGCACGAACTAACCTTTTGGGGAGGGGAATAAAAAATAAAAGTAAAAACAAAAAAGGTCGCAAGTTAGTATGGATTCTGTGAAAAATATTGCAATATTTAAACACATAGTACAAGAATATAAATCGTTTTCTAAATTGGGTGCCTCATTGTGCCCGAGGTAGGCCTACCAACAAGTTGATTTAGACAACTTATAATGCTAAATGCCTCATTTTATTGATAAAAATAAGACAAATCCAAAACGACACTAAAATTGCATAAAGTAAAATATCACTAATGGCCATTGGCCTTATTACATTTCAAAGCGAAAAAGAAAAGAAACTCCTAACTATTTGGTCCCAGAAGGACTTCTTCAAGTTGAATGTTCTCATTGATCAGATTTTCCAGTAGAAATGCTTTTTCTAGGTGCTCTCATTCGTTTCCCTTGGCATTCTGGCAATCGCTGACTCTTTTCCTCACTTTTCCTTCCAATTCTAGCAGACTATATTCCAGATATTCCAGCTTCTCACTAGCCTTGGTGACCCTCTCTTTCCATTCACTGATTTGGTCTCTTGATGGGAGATTCCTCCACTAGGTCAGCAAGAGTGAGGGTATGTTGACCATACCGAAGTCGGGAACTTTGTCATTCATTTCTTGTAAAACAAAAGGGTTAGCCCCTTACCCCCGCCGGACTCGACTATTTAAACCAATAATTAGCATTAATGGCATTTAGTTCTCCAAATAAATGCATAGAGTATGGTGTTGACCGTTTGGGTTCCAAGGGAACCCAGTGGACTTTGGATAGGTTATCTTAAAGAGTCACCATGTGGACAGCATAACTGACTCGACTAGGTTTGACAGTGATGCATGAACAGTAAGGTTTCTATAGGGTGCTAACCAGTACCCTTGAGCAGACAAATCAAGAGGGAAAGGCACGGAACCGTCGACTGCACCACTGATCGACTAGTTTTACCGTAAATATGCCTTTGCTAAATTTAGTGGGTAATAATATTGGAAGAGCGCAACCACTCATCAAGCGTTGCTATGGTATTTGTTTGGCATGAGTGGAATATGATGTTGAAAAATGCAATTACACGGAAGAAACAAATTGCCACGTATTTTCACTTTCATAATGATTACAATAATTGCTCAAAATTACAATGGTACTGAAGGAAAACAGTAAATGAAAGTGTTAAAGAAAAAAGAAACAAAAAGACAAGTCAGTTTCGAATAAAGGCATTAAACAAAGCAATAAAGAAAACAGTAACGTCACACATAACATAAAGTGGTAAGAGCCTAAAGAATCCCCAGCAGAGTTGCTATGCTGTCGACACCCCCTTTTTCCAAAAATGGGGTTCGAAATCGGGTATACGACATTCGGGAGGACAACTCTATTCCCTTGCGAGAATTGGGTTTTTTTTAGTTTGAAGAGTCGCCACCTAATGATTATAGTGCACTAGGACACTTTTAAGAAAGAATTGAGATGAAGAACCAAAGTTTGGGTAAGGGCTAGAAATTATCTCGAGGGGAAGGTATTAGGCACCCCTCAATATCCACTTGTGTGGTCCCGGCCATGTTACAATTGTGACTTTAAGCAATGAAGAACACAAGTAGAAAATAAAGAACAGGGTTTTCAAATAGTATTGCAAACAAGTTTAAGAGATTGAAAAAAAAAAAGAAACAGGAGTAGAAAATACAGGAAGTTGGTTTGAAAGAAAACTTAAAAAAAACAAGTAAAATAAAATTTAAAAAAAGGGAAAAAGGGGTCCTAGGTTTGTAAATAATATGGATCACATCAATGCAATATCCAGCAATCACTCCTCAGAAAAGGGGTCGCACGTGATATTAGCGCACCGGTCATCATATCCATATTCTACCCTTCCCACCCCTTTAAGGTATTTAAAGCGCGGAATGTCTCATTACTTATTGCATGCTAGTACCCGTCCCGATCCTATCAGTCCCGGAGGCGTTTGGGACTACTAATCCTAAAGGGAAAGGGATTTGGGGATTTTGAGAGTTTTCAAAGGACAAAATACTAAGGCATCAATCAAAACACATAATGCAAGTAAAGGGGAATGCAAATAGGCAAGTAGGGCTCAAGTAAGCCTCCTTAAATCAGATAAAGCCATAGAGTTTAGCATGTCTTGCACGTACTAGTTTGGCCTTAAATTAAATCAAAGCGATAAGTGGACTGGTTCAACACATATTTTTAGATAGGAAGTCTGCATTAGGCTTACTCAAATGCAGTTGTCTAAGACTCATCCAGTTGATTAATTAACCCTTTATCTATATGTTGGATAGAACTATTGATCTTAAAACACAAACTAATTATAAAGAAAAATTACAGAGTAAAAAAATAGGTTTTAGAAAAGGGTACTGGTTTGTTGCAAAAAATGGTTTAAATACTAAAAAAACGAGTTTCGGGAAGCAGACTGGTTAGGAAAAAGAGTTGCCTATTATTAACAAAAGAACTGAGTTGCAGACTGATTAGAAGAGATTTATCAAATAAGTATAAAGAAATGACTTTAGGCCGATTTGAAAAATGTTTACCAGAGTTAACGAGAGTAAGTTTCAGAAAGAATACATTGATTTGATTGTGAGAAAAAAGTTTTAAGAGTTCAGAAAGGGTGCAGGAAGTTGCTTGTTTTAGTAAAATCGATACGGTTTAAAATAAGTGAGACGATTCTGGTTCGAAATCCCTATAGGCATGCTTTCTATATGTTACTTCTTCTTGATACCTTTTCAAACACTAATAGAAGCCTTATAAATAATGATATCTATATGCCATTTTGTTATTAAACCTAACTGTTTGCCTAATGACGTTATTATATACAGAAATGCAAACCCCTATAGGCATGGTGTCTATATGCTTAGGTGCATAAATAAGAGGTTAAATCCTATAGGCATGCTTTATACGTGTTAAATTGCACAAATTAGAAATAAAATCCTATAGGCATGTTTTCTACCCTTTGTGCATAAAAATAACCCCTCTCCCTTTTTCACTAAATCCCCATGAGTTTGTACAAATTATTACAGACCGGTAAAATAAACTAAAATTAAAAAGTACATCAGAAATTATCAGCTGCATCCAAGGAACCTAATTCAGACTTAGTGTCTAGCAATATGAGATTGACCCACTTCCGAGATCAAGATTTCCAAAGCCTTCTCTTAGCTAGGGTGTTTCAGAGATCCAAGGAGTTTCAGGAACCCTAGGTAGTGCTTACACCCAAGATATTAATCAGAAAGAGTTAGAGTGCAGTGTGGAAGAGCCAGCCCTCAAGTGTCTAAGTTCAAAGGGAGCTCATGGATCCGAAGGCAAGGCTAACAAGAGAGGGGCAGAACTTAAGTTCTAAGAATGAGTGCAAGTGTAATAGAGGGGGGTTAGGGAGTGCCAAGGCAGGCTGGTGGTCATACCTAACCATAAGGTAGGCTGGCACACCCCTGACCAAGCATGTTCACCCAGCAAATAAGAGCACAGACCTATTGAAGGTCAGACTATGGTCTGGACAGTGATTAGGACACTGCCAGACCAAGGTCTCAAAATCAGGATACATATAAAGGGGAAGGGGAATGGGAATTCAAAGAGTTTAGGACTCAGGGAGTCCAGTCCATATACATGAACAACAATGTCAAGTGTTGTCATGTTTTCTAAGCAATAACTCAACATACAAAAGGACTAGGGATAGGGATTCATGTAAGCACAGAGATAAGTAAGTAAAATTACAGCATAGGAATAGTAAGACAAACAAAGGAAAGGATGAAGAATAAACATGTAGTAGAGAGGCATAAATTAAACTAAGAGAGACATACCAGTTGCAGAAAAAGCAAGCAAAGAAAAGCAGGATACTTTCAAACCAAGCCACAATCAAAAAAGAACATTTATGCTTGTGAGTTCAGAGAACTTGAATGCTTAAAAAATTCTAAGTGTATTTGAGAGAAAGAAGTAATGACTCGTTCGTTCCTCCTTTTTTTGAAAGAGTAGAAGTACATGTATTTATAGTTTTTGAAAACGAGTAAAAAGTGAGGTAATAAGCTACAGACATGGAAACAATCACTAATCAGAATCAATTACACAAGTGATTGCCCTTAATTAAGGGATCACTTGTTAAGGGGCAGTGATAGGTTTAAAAAAAATAAGGAAAGAAATCAATTTAAGAGGCAGACTGATTATTGTCATAAAAGGAGTAGTAAAACAATACAGCAAGTGATTAATTCCAAATACAGGAACATACTTATTTGGGAAAGGATTCAGTAAGGTAAAATAAGGAAAGAAATCAATTAACCCTTAACAGGCGAATGAAATCAGAATTTCACAAAATGAAAGTTTGAAAATCAGTCAAAAGTTTGAAGATCAATCAAAGAAAGAAGTTCAGTATATAAATAAGGTGCAAAAACACTATACATGCGAGGCCAAACTATGGCGAAAGGAAATAGCATACAGTAATAGCATAAAGCTAGTAGACAACAAGCATTCATAGCATGATAGTCGCGTAGGTCAAGTTTCAGTGACTTAGTAATAGAGAAAAAGATCAGAAACATGCAAAAGTCAAGTGAAGACCTTTCTGAAAATATAGTCGAGTTTGATAGATAGCAAGAACTCAGAAAATGAATCACATAAAGAAAAGGGATGACGAAACAAAGGAATTTCAAATCAAGTCGAGCAATTTCAAACAGATGCAATGCACTAGCGATTTCAGGAACTCGCATAAACCCCAAAGAAATTAGGGTTTTCAAAACTAAAAGATGATAAATAAATGAAACAAACAACAAATAGTCTCATATTCTCAAACAAATCCCAAAAATTGAGGTTTTCAACACCAATCAAACTTCATGATAAGCAAATGAATTGAGCAAGATATTAGCAAACAGACTCAGAAACCCTAATTTAAAATCAAAGGATTTTTAAAAAGGAAATTTGGGGAAATCACTTAAAACATCAAATATAGCATAGATCTAGACAAATAAAAGAAAAAAGGAACCTTGAATAGGCTAGGGCTTCTGAGAACCCTAGAAACGAGAAAGGCTTGGAAGAAACAAGATTAGATCTGGAGTTGATAAGGTCGAAATCAGGCTCAGGAGGCTAAGACATGCCGGAGTAATACCGGAGATGGCTGGAAATCTCGAATCAACGAAGGTCTGAGTGAAGACCCTCGAAGTGTGGCCTCGAACCTTCAGGTATCAAGCACGTGAGAGCAGTAGGAGGTGAGTATAGGTCGTCCATGGCTTGAGAGGCCATGAATTCCGGTGAGTTTGGGGTTGAAAATGGCAGAAAGCGATTAGGGTTTCGAGAGAGTTCTCGAGCATTCGAGAGAAAAAGGGAGTTAGAGGCGGCGTCTCTGAAAGAATGGGGTAGGGTTTAGGGGTCGTTTAAAATTAAAAAGGAAAGGGGGAACGGTGGTCATTGATCTAAATAATCAACGGCTAAGATTAAAAGAGTTATGGGTTGGGTCGGTTAAATGGGTATTGGGTCGGGTAATTGGGTTTGAATTGGGGTTCCAATTTGGGCTGTAATTGAAATGCAAGTGGGGCTAGATTTTAAATAGCCAATTCTTCCCCTTTTTTATTTTATAAAAAAAATAGTAATAATGGTTTTAAAAGCAAATTAAAAATACTGAGTAAACAAATATTATATAAATATTAACTTAAAAATACTAGAACTAATTTTATAATTATAAAATGTTATTAATCACATAATAGGCTATAATTGCAATTATATGCAATTTAGCTTTAAGAATGCCAAATAAATTTGTAAAAATATGCAAAAATTACCTTAATTATATCTTGGCATAAATGTGAGAATAAAATGAGTTATTCACCAAAAATGATAATTTTGGGAATAATTATTGGATTTTGTTGTATTAAAATAGGCAATAAATTGGTTTAAAAATTATTAAAAATGCCAAAACTCTCGGGTGTGCTTATATATGCACATATATGTTATTTTGGAAGTATTTTGGGTATAAAATTACCTAGGGAAAAATTGGGTATCAACGGCTGACTACCAAAAACTTGAATTGTATTCCCTTGTTCTCTGGGTGGGTGCCTGATTGCCAAAATTTGAATTGTATTCCCTTGTTCTCCAGGTGGGTGCTTGATTGCCGAAATTTGAAATGTATTCCCTTATTCTCCAGGTGGGCGCCTGATTGCCAAAAACTTGAACTGTATTCCCGTGTTCTTCATGTGGGCGCCTGATTACTAAAAAACTTGAAATGTATTCCCTTGTTCTCCAGGTGGGTGCCTGACTACCAAAAACTTGAACTATATTTCCTTGTTCTCCAAGTGAGTTCCTGATTACCAAAACTTGAACTGTATTCCCTTATTCTCCATGTGGGCGCTTGATTGCCAAACTTGAACTGTATTCGCTTGTTCTCCAGGTGGGCGCCTGATTGCCAAAACTTGAACTGTATTCCCTTGTTCTCCAGGTGGGCGCCTGATTGCCGAAACTTTAACTGTATTCCCTTGTTATCTAGGTGGGTGTCTTATTGCCAAAAACTTGAACGGTATTCCCGTGTTCTCCAGGTGGGCGCCTGATTACCAAAAAACTTGAAATGTATTCCCTTGTTCTCCAGGTGGGCGCCTGACTACCAAAAACTTGAACTATATTCCCTTGTTCTCCATGTTGGCTCTTGATTGCCAAAACTTGAACTGTATTCCCTTGTTCTCCAGGTGGGCACCTGATTGCCGAAACTTGAACTGTATTCCCTTGTTCTCCAGGTGAGCGCCTGATTGCCAAAACTTGAACTGTATTCCCTTGTTCTCCAAGTGGGCGCTTGATTGCTAAAACTTGAACACCCTTGTTCTCCAGGTAGGTGCCTGATTGCCAAAAACTTGAATTGTATTCCTTTATTCTTCAGGTGGATGCCTGATTGCCAAAAGTTGAACAGTATTCCCTTGTTCTCTAGGTGGCCGCCTGATTACCGAAACTTGAACTGTATTCCCTTGTTCTCTAGGTGGGCGCCTAATTACCAAAACTTGAACTGAATTACCTTGTTCTCCAGGTGGGTGCCTAATTACCAAATCTTGAACTATATTCCCTTGTTTTCCAGGAGGATCCTGAAAAGCCGAGAATGAACTTACCTGAACCATGCTCTCTTCCTGGAGGATCTCTGCAGAACGAACAAAATTCCTTGCCCCTAAACCATGATTTTCCTCCTGGGGGGTTCCTGCATATCGAAAAAAAATTTCTTTCCCCTTCTTAAACCACCTTTATTTTGACAAAATTTGGGCACGACACTTGAAAAAATTTCAAACTTCCAGGCTTTGATTTGGACACAATTTTCGTCCATGTTTCAAACAAAGAAAACTTGTGAGTTTATAGATATGGTGGTTGATTTGTGGCCTTGACTTTGAGGGCGATTGCTCCTTCACTTCCCATGATAACTTTGATTTCAACTCGAAAGACCTTGCTTGTTTATTGACTAACCATTTTCTCTGTCACCCTTATTACAAAAAATACCTCTGATCCGTTCAAACCCAACATCTTCTATCTGTTGCATTTTGCTCATGAATTGACATTTACCGAACCTTTGTACTTCACATGAATACCAAAACACGTTGATTTTTACCAACTCGGTGTGCTTGCTATTCTTTCCTGACTTATGCTACTGGCCTTGGCCTTGAGGTATATTGCTCTTTCACTTGCCATGATAACATCTGATTTTCACTTGGAAGACCTTGCTTGTTATCAGTTAACCACTTTCTCTGGCAACCTTATCACAGAAAATATCTTTGTTCAAACCCGACACCCTCTATTTGTTGCATTGTTCATGAATTGAAATATATCAAACCTTTGTATTTCACATAAATCCCAAAGCATATTGATTGTTACCAACTCAATGTTCATACTGCTCTTTCTTAACTTATACCACTTTGATGTGCTAGCCAGACCCCGCTTTGTGCAATAGGAAAGTTGGTAGTAGATTTTGAAGTTATTTCTCACCTGTTCTGACCAAACAGACTCAAGAAGAGGAAGTAAATAATATAAAAGGAACAGAGTAAAGGACAATGGAAATAGATGATTCCTAACAAGAAAACTACAAAGTAGAAACTTATCCGATGTGGATACCAACTCTAATGACCATGACATGCACCTTTGGATTAAGTGGCCTAATCTGTCAAGCAAGGCTTATGTTCAACTCTTGTTAAACACCTAAACCGTGAAACTGGGCATCACTGCTCAGATTATCCAATCTGATTCACGATCCTTATTCGACTTGTGCCCGAAGGGTTTTCACCATCAAGACTCTCTCATTTTGTCCTTTCTCTCAACTCACCATCGCCTTATGGTGCCCGTGAAGGTTTTCACCAATAAGACTCTCTCATTTTGCTCTTTTCTTCTTATTTCCTCTGATTCTGTAGATGACAAGGCATTAATCATAGTAAAAACATCATATACGCTTGGCATGTCTAAACTAAGCACTCTCAAAGATTATCTGGGAGGTCTTTTTGGACTGTAATATGGCTTTTGGACAGTGTTAGAAAGAAAGGATATCATAAAGGCTCAAAATAACTAAGACAACGGGGTTAACTTATTTACAACTTTTGGAATCCATTCTAAAAACTTTGCCCCAATTTGTAAAACAGGAGAATTTGCTTCTCTTTTTTTCTTTTTCTTTTAACTAAAAAAGACTGCCCCACTCTCGACTTCGTGGGATTATGAAATATTTTATTTGGTATGACCGAACCGTAAGGCTGCCTAAGTATCTTGTGGTGACAAGAATCAGGTCAAACGTAGTTCACAAGACTAATTTTTGTTACTATTCCTTTTTTTTCTTTTTCTTTTTCTTTTTCTTTTTTCTTTTTCCTTTTCTTTTATCTCTATTTTCTATTCTTCTTCTTTTTTTGAATTTTCCTTTTGGCATGAACTTTTTTTTTAAATAAACCTATGGGGACATGAACTCTTTTTTTTTGTATGACGCTAACTTGATTCCAAAAGAGGGGAGGTCAAAGAAATCAGTACAGGCTCAAAAGGGTATCGAATAGTATAAGTGTTTGGGTAACTGAAAGAGGGCCTCCCAATCTCTAAGAATACCAAGTATAGCACATGCAACTTGAAAATAAAAATGAAGATCATGTCTGGCATTTCTTTTGCAACATCGACATTGGTATCACAGATATGCCTTCCATCTTTCTTTAGTGCCTTGTCAAGTACAGAACTCTTCTTGGGTGATTTCTTCTTCAAAATGGATATGCTCCGTCAATTTGGAGTAAACTCCCTTGGCCGTATGGTGTACCTTAAAATGCACTTGAATTCAAAGTCGCGTGCTTCAAATTGTCTAGGATGCACTCTTCTTTAACAAATTCTTGTCATCCTATTAACTTCCCAGATTATCTGCCCCAGTTTCACACAGTTCGGGCCTCAAATGATCTCAAAATGTCTGAACCTGTACTTATTTTCCTCAAGTGTCTCTGTCATCTTCAAAATTACTTCATTGCTTTATGACTAAACTAACTTTTAAGACCAGGCTGAGAATTACATGCGCATGCCATGTCACTAGAGTCAACAGGAAAAGAACTATAAAATGAAAAGAGAACTAAACAAAAATGACTAGAAACAACAAAAACAAAAAATTGCATTAGACAAACGGTGAAAGGGTTTGAACAGTAAAACAAACAAAACACACTGGGTTACGACTCTGGAAAAACCTAAATAACACTAAAAGGAGTACTACAACTAAATGAACTAGGAAAAATAAACGGATAGAAGGGTTTGAGCCACAAGAAAATATCTGGATTACAACCCTAAAATAATCCGGATAACAGAAATAACAACAAAATAAACCACCAAGACTCCTCCCTGGCAATCCAAGAAAGGAGCATCTTTACAATCACCAAGCTCAACATCTTAGCCACTGAGTTCTGCATCAACAGCACTAGGACCTTCACAAGTCTTCATCATATTGACCTTAGCAAATTGCTTTTGGGTCCCTTTTGCCGGCTCGTTCTTAAGTTCAACTTTTGGAACCGAGGGTGATACGCTGAAAGCTTTGCGGCAAGTGGCCCTTTGAGAATCTCAGAAGAATTCTCATATTCCTTTTCAACACAAATCATACCCACATATGCGTCCCATTATGAATAGGCAATGGACTTTGGCTAATGTCTACTGCATCTGGATTTTGCATGACAATGTGACCTACATCAATAGGCTTCTGAACTGCTCTTTTCAAATGCCAACACTTTTCTGTGTTGTGACCCAAGTCATTAGAGCAATATGCGCACCTTTGAGAATAGTCAAAATTCTTTGGATGAGGGCTCGGTATTTTTATCTGAATCGGCTTCAACATGTCCAATTGCCACAACTTTTTGAACATACTGGCATATGATTCTCCAATAGGAGTGAAAGTCTATTCTTTTTCCTTTTGCCTTTTCATATTTTACTTTGGCCTCAGTTGAAACCTTTTGCAGGTAGGTCGTTGATATGCTTGAGGAGGCGGGTAGGATATTTGTGGAAATGGTGTAGGCTATCGCGGGTCCTGTATATGTGGAGCATATGGTGGTGCATTATGGATGGATTACTGGGAAAGTGAGGTATGACTTTGGGATTTTGTGGAGAGAAGTAGCATTGGGCAGGATTATCTGGAGCACAAGGATATCTATGGGGTCGATATTGAGGCTGAAAGCGTAGAGTAGGAATGCCCACTAGATCTCGTTGTTGGCGAGGCTTAACAACATCTTTTCTATTTTTGTTTCTTCCACCCAGACTTACTGAGATGTTCTGAACGTCTTCTGTAGTATCTTTCAATGCAGAATAACTCATGATTTTTTCTGACTTGATTCCTTTCTCTACCATCTCCCCCATTTTTACCACATCATTAAAAGGTTTACCCAAGGCCGAGATCAAATGACTGAAGTATGTGGGCCCTTGAGCTTGTAGGAAAATCTCAACCATTTCTTCTTCACCAACTGGGGGGCTGACCCGAGTAGCTTATTCCCTCCATCTGAGCCTAAACTCCCTAAAACTTTCTTCGGGTTTCTTTTCCATCTTATAAAGGGAGGAGCAGTCTAGGATAATGTTTAGATTGTACTGAAAATGTCTAACAAAATTGTGAGCCATGTCATCCTATGCATGCCACTTATTGACATCTTGACGAGTATACCATTCCAAGGCTGCTCTAGTCAAGCTCCCAGTGAAATAAGCCATCAACAAATCATCTTTCCCGCCAACACTTCTTATTTTCTTGCAGTAACCCCTCAGATGGGCGACTGGATCTCCACACCCATTATACTAGTTAAACTTTGGCATTTTAGACCCCGCGGGTAGATGAACATCAGGAAACATACACAAGTCATTGTAAGACATGTCAGTCTGATTTCACATCTCTTGCATGCTCCTTAAGGATTGTTCTATACCTTTCAGCTTCCTGGATATCTCATCTCGCCCTTCTTTTTTCTATGAACTTTTCATTTTCAACATGAGACTCATTCCGAAAGTTATGATTGTATGAGTCAGGGACCTTGTGGGCAACCTCTGAGGGGTAGTATTGGGCATCAAGGGGGTTGAATTGGTGTTCATTGTTGGACCTAAGGAGAGGTTGTTGAGAAGTTGTGATCGTGGAGGTAGTGGATAGGACAAGAGGGTAATTTTTGGGAAAGGTAGTTGGAGGAAGAGTGATGGAGCTACTAGGGTGGTTTGGAAAGCTGTGATAAACGGGAGAATCTGGAGAGTATGGGGAATCATCTAGCACTATAACCGTAGTTTGGGTAAGGGTAGCATCTAGGAAGGTAGGTGGTGGGGGGTGGTGTCTTCCCAGCCATCCAAGCCCGATACATGTCTGCCATATGTTGTCTTAACATCCTTACCTCTTCAACAAACCCATTGTCATGTTCAACCAATTGCTTTTGGGCGCCCGTATCAACCAGCTCAATTTTGTTATCATCTGCCATTGTCTTTCAACTTTATGTTGTAGAGAAAAGTTATCCCTTTAAGAACCACAAATCAACCACCCTTCTGCTTTATAACAAAAGGAATAAAATGAGGTCATCTCGTTAGCGTTAGGGCATTTAACAGCTAAAAATATCACATTGCAAGCAATGCACCTAGCAACAAGTAATGGTTCAAGAATGACTTCGAGGGTTATAATGTCACTTGGCATCATCCCAATTTGTTCAATTCAACCTTCTCTTTTTTTTGCTTTTCTAGCACTTCTTGGCTTGCTCATTTTCCTTCCCTTTTTTTTCTTTTAATTATCAGTCTTTTCCTTTACCTCATTTCTCATATCCCCTAATTTCACCTCTCCTTTTTTTTCTTTTTTCCTTTTTATTTTAATAAAAAAATAATTCTATCGAACCCTATGTAGGTTGCTTACGTATCATGACGCCGCATGAATCAGATCTTTGCGTAGTTCGGGCAAATCTGGAATAAAGTAAACAAACTAATGTTCTAATGTTCTACTCTGATGAGAAAAGAGAAATAAAAGAAGCAAATCCTTTTTTTTGAATTTTCTAGACTTAATGTTCTATAACCTATTCTAAGCTCAAGCTTAACAAACATATATTTTCTTCTTCTTTTTTTTTTTTTGAAACATATACTCATATACTCTATGAGAAATCTAGGAGGAAAAATTAATATTTTTTTATTATTATTATTTTTAGAAATAAAATCTAAAGAACGAACAAAAGAAAAATATGTTGAATTTTCACTTGATATCCTGAAAAAGGTTTCGAAACAAGAATGAAAAAGAAAAAATATTTTTGAATTTTAATTTTTGATTACCTAAAGGAGAAATTCTAATGATAAACAAAAGATAAAGTATGTTTTTTTTCTTCTATGTACAATGTCCTAAAGTTTTAGTGAAAATAGATAAAATATATATTTTTTTTTTTATTAATTTCAGAAAGAAGAACCTCAAAGGAAAATCTTTTTGGCTTTTGGAATTAATATCTTAAAGAAAACTTGTAAAGAGATATCAAAAGAGAAAATTCCCATTTTTTGAGTTTTTAGTCCTACTATCCTAAAGGAAATATAAAAGTAATTTTTTTGAGTTCTAGATATTAAATTTTCTAAAGAAAAAACCACCTCAAAATTTCTTCTTTTTTTTGTAATTTCTAGGAGTAGTATTTCTAAAGAAAATTCTAACGAAAATATAAAAACTCAAAATATCTTCTTTTTTTTCTAATAACACACTTTTCAAATACAAAATAGAAAGTACAATGGAAAAAGACTCGACATTATTGTACTAAACTTAAAGGTAAAAGATGACATAAAAAACAGACTCAAAACAAAACAAATAAAAATTTCCTTAAGCAACTCCTAAATGAGTTATCCTGACTGGATGGTCCCCGGGTATTTATCGTGCTCAAACTCCAGTAAGTAGACCCACACTTGTATGAGAAAATTAAGACCAAATAAAGTTAAAGACCTAGAACACAATGTGAGACAATAACACTTCCTGTTGGTCACATGCAATACATGATTGTGACTATTTTTCTAAAATTAACCTTTGTGGCTAAAAGTGACTAAACATGCAAGATTTGGCTACCACCCCGCGAAGCCAAGAACCTAAGACTCACTAGGAAGATTGGACCTTATGTGGGTTGGCTACGTATCATGCCCCGAAAGACGAGAATCACGTATGCATAGTTCGGACAGATTGAATACGGGCGAGAATAAAAAAAATAACTAATTTAGAGAAAAATATATTTTTTGTCTTTTGTTTTAAAAAATATGAAACATGTAAACTCTTTTTGTATTTTTATTTTCCTCTTTTTTTATTTTTTTAGTTTTTTGGAGAATGATGGGATAGGGCAAAATCTTTTTGGATTTTTATTTTTTTCTTTTTTTTTTCTTTAAAAAAAATGTGAAAGAAAACATAATTGGGCCCTAATTGCTTTATTTGTTACATTTCACCCTCTTTTTCTCATTTCTCAAACCTCATTGGTCCGCCAAATGATATTTTTTACCCTTAAAAATGGCAACATGTAGCACATAGGATGCATCAAATTGGTCTTTTATTCTTTGCGTACACCCGTCCTAGACGGACCCAACCCCTTGTGTTGAGTCCCCAAACTCAAATTTATATGATGCAAACAAGTGTTCCTACTAGGGATCCAGCATGAAGCTGAATTATTCTAGGTTTAAACCTAGGTATATTTTTCTAGACTTGGTGTACCCGAGCGGACAACTCGAGCCGAGGAGGGGCTACGTACCAAGAACCAAAAGGTCATCCGACTTTGTAACTTGTCCAAGCCTCTTTTTAAATTAGGGTATGACACTAATAGAAAAGAAGTCACGCCAGCGTACAATTCCCCGAAGATAAGAAGAGAAGGGTTTCGCAACAGTTTATATACAGTTCAAATAATATGAAAGCGATAAAAACGGTATTTAGCACATTAGGACCAAACACGTAAAATTCCAGATAATAAATAAAGCCAAATATAAAAATTATTCTACGCTCGAATTCTTGAACCCCGAATCAGATTTTGGGTTCTTGTCCCTAGCAGAGTCGCAAGAGTTGTCAGATCTCCCTTTTGTCACCCGATTAGGGATATAAGGGAGTTTTTCCAATTAAAGTGACAATAATCGAAACGAAATTATTTATTCAAATTTAGAGTCTCCACTTGGGACAATTTATGGTGTCCCAAGTCACCGGTTTAAAATGCCAAATCAAGGAAGTTGACTCTTATTTATGGTCCGCGGACACAGAAATCCGGGTAAGGAATTCTGGTAACCCGAGAGAAGGTGTTAGAAATTTTCGGGTTCCGTGAATTTAGCACGGTCGCTCAACTATTATTAATCTGATGAATGACATACTTAAACTATTGTGTATTTTTTAACCTTTGACATCTTTTAATAATCCGATTGTCATAAAACTAATTATTTGATTACACATTGCGAATTATATCACGGGAACCGTAACCACGATCTATAACATATTTATTTTATTAACAAAATTAAATTATGGTCGGGTCACATAAATGTACCCCCCGATCTTAAAATTATGTGTCACAACTATGTCACGGGTACCATACCCGTAGCTATGATAATTTTATTATTAATCGTGTCTAAAGCAAGAAACGAGTATATAATGATTTTCCTAAACTAATTTGGGGTTATTGTGAGGCCAAGAAATATTCAATATTACATTAGTTGTGCCAAAATTAACACCTCTACCAACCAAATTTATTTCATCAAAAATTAATTGAAACACCTCTGCCCCTATTAGAACTCTTATTCAAACTCCCATGATTTGTTACTTCTTGGCTAATGTTCCATTTAATTAAAACAAAAAATTTCATCAAACAACCAATTCCAAACCCAAATGAAATTTTGCCAAAAATTTGATGCTACTAGTAAAAATGAAGAAGAGCAAAATAAATCAAAAACCAACTTATCAGAAATGCAATTAAGAGAGGATCAAGCAGGATAATTACCATTCTTGAAGCATATTGGCACGCATAAAAAGTGAAACAAAAACTCTCAAAGCTGCAATAAACCATCTCTATACTGCCTCTTTGAACTTCAACTTTTCCTCCTCCAAAAAAAAGTTGATTTTTAATAATTTGAAGAAGCAAAAACGGACAGGACCATGGACCAGCCCTCAACATCGACCTAGTTGGAAACCTCGAATGGGAACCTCCGACCAAAGCTCCAAACAAAAATCTTCAACTCATGGATCTCTACGTGATTTCAAGCGCATATAACTCTCTATTATGACAGGTCGCTGGACTGATTTTTTAATCAAAGCAAGTCCTAATGTTTAACTGGCAAAATAAATATGAAGCAATAGTGTCTAGGCGAGGTTTTGGTGGTCGTTTTAGCTATTTTTCGGCAAGTTGTCATATCTTATTATCTGTGCACGTCGTTGTGTCACATTGAAGAATAAAGATCGGCAGTGAGGGGTCATTTTCGAGTGAGGCGAGGAGGAAGCAGTGGCTGCTTGTGGGAGCTCTTACGTCTCTAGAGTTGCTGTTGTATGTTGAAGGTTGGAGGAGATAAAGGTCCGGTAGGGGTGTTTTCCGGCGTGAGGGAGACAGTTGGAGCTCTTAGGTCCATTATCTGCTTCCTCTCTTGGTGAATATGAAGGGTTTTTCCCTAAGGGTCGATGGTTATGGTGCTATTTTTTGAGAGGAAGTTCAATGTCGTTGTTGGTTTCTTAGGTCTGTAGCGTTGGCAATTCAGGGTCTTTGGTTAGAAGCAGGGTCTGTTTCCTTGTCTCCCATGGAGCGACGATGAGGATCGGCCACCTTTTTTATTTTTTGTTGCTGCTTAAGCCTTGAAAAATGTCCAAGAAGAAGATGATATCTTAGGGTTTTTGTCTTTTTTCCAAAAAAAACGGTTGCTCATTCTTCTAGGTCCTAGGGTTCCTTTTATGTCTAGGTTAAGGGTTTTAGGGGTATTGGACTTGGGTTATTATGGGCTAGGTCCAAAAATAGGCCTAAAAATGGGTTGTTTGAGCCCAAATTTTATTCTTTCTCCGTGAACGACACTAAAATACAACCTCATTTACTAATTAATCCTACTTAAGTAACATAAGACTAGCCGTTAAAACAAACCTATTTTTTGGTATTTTCAAATATCATATTAAATTAAAAATAAGGTACTATTTTTGTAAGTTTTACGAAAGGTATGTAAACTAAAAGCAAATAAAAAGAAGAAATATTTTTTGTAATTTTTATTTTGTGACGAAATAAAGTAAAAGAGTTAAAATAAGTTGAAATAACTATATTAGACCTAAATTAAATATTTACATACTAAAATATATAAAATCTTAGGGAGGGTCAAAAATCACATGTCTACATGCATCACCAGCTCCTATCAGGGCACCTCCGCTTCAAAATTTTCAGGGTCGTCAGCTCCAACAGCCAAGGGCTTGTTTTACTTGTGGCAACACGAGGCACATTGCTGGATATTGTCCTCAAGCATCGACCAGCTCTCAGCATCTAGGTTCCTGTGCCATAGTTCAGGCACCAATTGTTCCACAACCCGCCCAGCCAGCCAGAGGTGGAGGTAGAGGAGCTAGAGGTAGAGGTAGAGGTGTTAGAGGTGGAGCTCAGGCCGCTAGAGGTGGAGGCCAGCCAGCTGCAGGCCATCCCAGAGAGGTAGTCCAGGGTGGTGGGGCCCAGCCCATATGTTATGCTCTTCCAGTCAGGCCTGAGGCTGAGGCTTTCAATACAGTCATCACTGATATGGTTCTACTTTATCGTAGGGATGCTTCAGTGCTATTTGATCCAGGGTCTACATACTCTTATGTGTCCTCTTATTTTGCGTCGTATCCGGTCATGCCTAGCGATCGTTGAGTGCTCGTGTTTATGTGTATACACCGGTGGGTGATTCTATTTTAGTTGTGAGAACGTCATTTTTGCCCTATATGAGTTACTCCCATAATTTTAAAACAAAATAAATTTTTTTTCATTAGTTGTAATTTTATGGATTTTCGTGACATTTTTGTTAACTGTTTGCATTTGTTGTGCATGTTTATTTTATTTTAATTAATAAAAAATACAAAAAAAAGTATGTTGCATGTGCATTTAGGATTTAATTTTACATATTTTTAGATTAATTAGTCATTAACGTTTTACAAAAATAAAAAAAATCACAAAAAATAATTTATTTTGCATTGCTTAATTTTTAGCTTTGAATTTTGATAGTTTTTCCTTTAATTTGGTTTTTAATTAATTATGAGTTAATTAATTCAATTTGATAGGTTAATTCAATTTTTTAGTTTTAATTTAGGATTTTATTAATTTTGGGAAAAACAAGAAAAAGGAATTAAAAGAGTTGGAAATTAAAAGAAAAGGAAAGGAAGTGTAGAAGAAGTCCTTTTGGGCCTTCTGAATTTTAATCCCACAAGCCCAAAACAAATTCCCCATACCCGCCCGTCTGCCCCCTAAACCCGACCCAGTCCCAAACATACACATGCGAATACACATTCACAGGCCCTAATTTCCAAGATTCAGCGATGCCTCACTATTCACTCGCCTCTCTCACACAAATCAGACCTTGAATCACCCAAATCCATGGCGAGTGAATCCAAACCCACAACCACGCGTTCCTCCTTCTCTCATCTTGCCATTTCTAACGGTTGTCGATGCCCCCTTTTTTTCTAAAAGGCAAAATCGGGTTTACGACATTATGGACAAAACAACTCTCATTCCTTTTTGAGGAATCGGGCTATAGAATTTGAAGAGTCTCCACCTAATGATTATAGTGCATTAGTACATAAAAAGAAGAAGTGATTTTGAAAGAAAAACCAGAGTTTGGGTAAGGGCTTAAGATTATCTCGAGGGGAAGGTGTTAGGCACCCCTCAAGATCCACTAGTGTGATTCCCGGCCATGCTTTAATTGTGACTTTAAAAGAAAGGGAACACGTAAGGTTTGTACATAGCAGTTACAAATAAGTTTGAAAGTTTTAGAAAAAATTGACATAAATGATTAAAAAAAAGAAGGATTAATTGGAAGGAAACATAATTTTAAGAAAACATTATACACAAATAAAGAAAAGGAAAGGGGTCATAGGTTTAAATACAATATGGATCAGATCAATGCAATACCCAGCAATCACTCCTCAAAAGAGGGGTCGCACGAGATATTAGCGCATCAGTCATCATCTCCATATTCTACCTTTCCTGTCCCGTAAGGTTATTTAAACGCGATTAGTCTCATTTACTTATTGCATGCTAGTACCCGTCCCAACCCATCATCTTAAGAAAACTCCTTCCTAAGCGATTCTCGGCCATGAGCAAACCTGGCATCTCCCAAGGAATTCCGGCTAAACCCCCTATCTCTTCAAGCAACGGAGTCATTTCGAGGTCACCGAATCGGAACACAGACTTGTCAATATCCCAGAACAATGTCGCGGCCTCT